>JAHHFK020002391.1:0-57264 GCA_024533555.2 Aedes koreicus | reverse complement strand
CGAGACATCTAGGTCGCGGAGAGCTGACATCACTTCCTGTTGGGAAAACTGGAAGCATGGAAGGTGAATATCGGGTTGGGATATTCTGAAAGCTTCCTGGGTGCAGTAGTGGCGATGTTGAGCTAAACACACTTTGAAAGAAGCTTGCAAAAAGGTTCGCAGCCTCCCCGGATGTAGTTACCGTAGTACCACCATAACTGACCGTGTTCGGGATCTGACTATTTGACTTTTGCGCTCTCACATACTTCCAAAATATCGATGGGTTATTTTTAATGTTCGATTGCAGGTTATCCAGGTATCTTCGGTGGCTGGACTTAAGAAGCTCATTATAGGAAGATTCCACAAGATGAAGCAGATTCCTGTTTTCGGCAGATTTTGCAGCGAAGAACCGCTTACGTACTTTCCTTAACCCTGTTACGCAAGTTTCTTAACTCTACAGTCCACCAGGGTTTTCTGATAACAGCTCGATTAACACCACGGCGACGAGGACTTTCGAATGCAATATACCAAACAGTTTGTCGTAGAACAGGATAACATTGGCGTCGACAGAATTCCCATGGAGGTAATCATCCCAATCCACCGAACAGAGCTCAGCATTGAGAGAAGTGAAATCGAATCTCATTTTTAGAATCTCATTTGGTTTAAGGTGTCGCATGATAGCTAAGATTAGGTAAAAGTCTGCAAACAAAAAAAGAAAACAACAGGCAGGTAACCTAAATGTTTGTTAACAAATGCAACTAGGTATATTGAGAAACAAACGAGTCCATGTGTCGAGAGTGTCGGAGCGTCGAATTACTCGATTCGACAATTATCGACTCGCCAAGTGAGAGCAACTCGTTTCGACTCCACTCAACTCCCAGAAAACACCTTATTGTATGTTATAGAGTCAGTTTCAAGCTTCAATGACGTCAAATAGTGTCATTTTTTATAACCAAATTTAAGGTTGGTAAATATTACATTATATCACACATACTATGTGTTTTATTGATGTATAATAAATGATTTAATTTGTTACATGTTCTTTAAATTTACCGTCCAGTCAACAATTCTTCTGCCGCTCTGTATAATAGTCCCACAATCCATAATGATTGCATGTGGCACGAAAGTATACCACTAACTTAAAAAGCTCGTTTTTTTACAATGACAATTTTTATTCAGCATAAAATATTTCTTCAAGTGATTATTTAAAATTATATTTGTTATAGCTTTGCAACTGTTTTATCTAGAACAGAACTGATTCGAAGCCTTCGTACATATCCATTCTGTAAATGCCGAGGAGTCTGTCTCAGCTCAACGTTATGCAATCTACCATGAATCACATCGATTTGAAGCCTTATGTTAAAATGTTGCTTCCTAGCAGTTACTCTTCGCCAAACCGAATTAACTCATCCATTGAATAATCAAGCACAGCCATTGCTTCCGATATGTTGATCATCAGGAAAAATCAAACCAATTTACGTTTTTTCGGTATCGATTTATCATCGTTCAGCAGAATCTGCAAATGCTTGAACCCGTACTGTAGCTGAGTCATGAGCCCTTTCTACTTTCAGCCAATATTCAATCGCAGGTAGAGTTTTTGACAATGAACAAAATAGATTGGTCACCATTCGAATACAATCAACGGGCATGATAACCGATGGAAAACAAAACACATCACTACAGGCGGCACAAATCAGCGTCCTTTTAGCGACGTACCTATTATGGGCCGTTTCGTGGACACATCAACCACCAGAAATTAGCTTAACTTTGACTTAAGATGACTGTTTCTCCTGTTGCATAATGCAGTTTCTGTAGGTTATTGTTGGCGCGTATGGAACTCGACAGCTTAGTATACTTTGGAGAATTTGGAGTGATGCCTGCAGATAACTAGAGTATGTACCTGGAAAGGGATCAATTAGTAATCGATGTTTTGAGTTTAAAGCTTCGTATTTTGAATGCTGGATCGCAACGTCTGTGGCATATGAACTAAGAGCTGAATGAGTAGAAACAGTTCAGGGGTATAAAACGAAACCAGAACGCACATATAAGTTTTGGAGACTGTTTTATATTTTTTTCGCTGCTTCAAGGGTGTACCAAAATTTCCATGTTTTGCAACCACCTTCAAGCGTTATTTATCTAGGAAAACCCGCAATATTCCGGATGTGTTTTCAAATGCATTCCACCCTGAAGGTACACGATACTTACAATTGTAGAGGATCGGAATATCTAATTTACAATGATCGGTGCTTCCAGTGGCCGGTTCAATACGATCCGGTCTTAAAACCGTAATTTTATTTGTTTTGTTTGGAGTTCTTTCAAAATCATGTCAATTTACAGCTCGTAAAATACACTGAAATAAATATGTGTGCTAGGTTGGTGAGAAATATTAGCCGCGAGCTTAGGCGGGATTAAAATATGTTGATCGTCTTTGATATTCTTCTTCTTCTAGCATTTCAAGCTTATTGCATTCGCAATTCGATTTTTGCTTGCTCTCAACTTAGTGTTCTAAATGCACTTCCACAGTTATTAATTGAGAGATTTCGATGCCAGGTACCATTTTTGCATTAGTATGATTGTGTGGCAAGTACAATCATACCCTATACCCAGAGAGTCGAGAAATGTTCCTTAACGAAAAATTCCAAGACCAGACCGAGAATCGAACCCAGTGACCTCAAGCATGGTATTGCTTTGTAGCTGCGCTTTTACTGGAGAAGACCCAGTCCTTTGATATTATTGGTCTTTGATATTACACGTTACTAAACATTATTACAAACAGAAAACATTCTATTTACTCTCTGTTCTGTTCTGCATCTGTTGATGCTGTGTAGAATAAATATAGAAAAATAAG
This sequence comes from Aedes koreicus, assembly GCA_024533555.2. Lineage (NCBI taxonomy): Eukaryota > Metazoa > Arthropoda > Insecta > Diptera > Culicidae > Aedes > Aedes koreicus. Next base: position 54,437 of record JAHHFK020002391.1, on the reverse strand, counting down.
ATTAATAAATAAATAGTTACCGTACCTTGGAAATTAAAACGTCCAATCGTTCAGTAACGCAATAATTATGGCTGGCCCAAAATTGGTACGTTGCTTGTTCGTTTGCGTGAATTTGACAGTTTTCCCATAGATTTTCTGTCAAATTTACGTCAACGGAACGCAAACGTATATATTGTAGGTGACACTTTATTGTTTAATTCAAATAAGTCAACGATTCTCACTTTAACTCCGAACCAATGTTTGCAACCTTCCTTGGGATTATATTTAATGCACCATAATAAAAAAATGGGAAGCAATGAATAAAGATTAAAAATTTAATCTGACACATTTATTTCAGGACACGGCTTCAATCAAGCAAAACCTGGAGCATTTCAATGAAAATTCGTCGCAAGATTTATTCAACCCGTCCTTCGTAGATAACAGCGAAATCAACTACGATGTGTCTAATACCACATCGGAAAGACCTGTTGAGAACGAAATTTTTTCGGTTAATACTTCGCCTAAAAAAACAGAACGGAACGAACAAAGAAATGATACTCCAACAAGTAGTACTCCGCTTAAGAAATTTGAAAGAAAAACAAACAAAAACAAAGTCGTGGATATTTCGTCTAAATATCGAGCAGCCATAGATGCAGTAATAGGCATGACTAAGCCACGCAGCAACGACCATGAAAACGATATGTTCACAATGTTTTCAAAAAGTTTGGCTCTTCAACTGAAGCAGATGCCGATGCCAAATGCTATCAGTGCAATGTCGGAGATACAACAACTAGTGTCCGGGCACTTATTACGAAGTTTGTGTGGACATGTGGGCGATTCTTCATTGCTCTTGCTTCCCAGTAGCACGATTCACTCACAACGTCCAAATAACTATCAGCATTCCAGTGTTCAACAACCACAAACTTCTGGTGTGGGGACAAGCACACTCAATCGAAATTAAAAAATGATTTTATATCCTCCCCCCCACACACACAAACCCCCCAGAACACACCACAATATATACCCACACCCCTTTCCTTTAATTCCACAACCCCCCGAACCTCCTAGAAACATCGATCAATTAATACCAACGCCAGTACAGCATATCGAAGATTCTGAGGATTTTTTGGATGAAAATATTGTATAAAGGGTGATACGGTCAAAATTTGGTCAAGGGAAAACGCGTGTAAATCGGTGAAATCGTTTATTTAAAAAATCAAATTAAATTTCTTTTTCAAGTTCAATTAGTATAAAATTCACGAAAAATATTCAGTTAGGCTTCCGCTTTTCCAAATCCGAATTGCCGGGCCTTACGCTTGACCCCTGCCATCAGATTTTGGACAGCCACCTTGTCCACCTTCTTCGCCGCAGAAAGCCAGTTTGCCTTGAACTGCTGCTCGTCCTTAGCAGTTTTTTTGGTCTTCTTTAGGTTCCGCTTGACAATAGCCCAGTATTTCTCAATTGGGCGGAGCTCTGGCGTGTTGGGAGGGTTCTTGTCCTTGGGAACCACCTGCACGTTGTTGGCGGCGTACCACTCCATGGCCTTTTTACCGTAATGGCAAGATGCCAAATCCGGCCAAAACAGTACGGAACAACCGTGTTTCTTCAGGAAAGGCAGCAGACGTTTATTCAACACTCTTTCACTCCCGGAAGCTATGAAAATGCTGCTTTTCAAGCCACAGGTACAGATGGCTTGCCAAACCAGATATTTCTTTGCGAACTTTGACAGTTTCGTGTGCTTGAAAATATCTGCTACCTTTCCCCTTCCTTTTGCCGTATAAAACTCCTGTCCCGGAAGCTGCTTGTAGTCGGCTTTGACGTAGGTTTCGTCGTCCATTACCACGCAGTCAAACTTCGTCAGCATCGTCGTGTACAGCCTCCGGGATCGCGCTTTGGCCGTCGTATTTTGTTTATCATCGCGATTTGGAGTCACTACCTTCTTGTAAGTCGATAGTCCGGCTCATTTTTTGGCTCTATGCACGGTTGTAGACGATACACCCAGCTTATTTGCGGCATCTCGGAGAGATAGGTTAGGGTTTCGCTTGAAACTACCGGCAACTCTCTTTGTCGTCTCAGCGGCTTCCGGTTTTCGATTTTCCCCCGATCCAGACTTCCTGGCTGTCGACAAACGTTCCCCAAACACATCACATTACACAATTACATTTGTAACGGTTGATTTGGCAACTTTTAGCGATTTTGCCAACTTTGCGTGCGAGTAGCTCGGATTTTCGCGATGCGCGAGCAAAATTTTGATACGCTGCTCTTCTTGCTTGGACGGCATTTTGACAACTGAAGAGTGAATTCCAAAATCAAAATAGGAGCAACATTCTACACACACACACCTTCAAAATGAGGGGTGTTCAGGTTTTTTAAATGCAAAATTGAAAGAAATACGTCAAGTTGATATTGACCAAATTTTGACCGTATCGCCCTTTACACTATGAAAGCATTTGTAATTGAAAAAGTCAGATCCGGAATTTTCTGGAGCTTTGATCCTGAATTGTCTCCCATCCATCGCACCAACTGTGTTTGGGAAATTCCACACTCTTTCAAATTCTTCTGCAATGTTTAACCACTCGTTCTCCGAATAAGGAATCTGTTATGAAACAACCGAAATTAGTATTCAAGGCAATTTATATGATGATTTAACTTGCCTTTAAGGCCCCCGCCGAACAAACAAAAAATTAATAATTAATTAAAAAAAAAAAAAAAAAAAAAAAAAAACACCACCCCCACCAATTATTATTTATAAATAATATTTTTTTTTTTTTTTTAATTTTTAATTAAATTATAAATTAATTGCCAACCAATAAATTGTGCGATCATCCCACAGTTTTTTCCCCCCCCCCCCAAAACACACAAAAAATAATATTAGCTCACTTTGTGAATTGCTTTCAAAGTCAGCGTGGAGTGCATCCAAACATTGAAAGTAAAAAGCAATTTTTGTTTGATCAACATTGAGAACCATGCTGGGAATCATGTGGCTCTCCAAAAGATCCGGAACGTCCGTAAAAGTGGCCAGTTCTAGGAATTGGTCCCATATGGATGAAATTTTCTTTTTGCAACCAACATTCAGTTTATGAAAGTATAATAGAATGAACTTCAATTCGTGGTCAGAAAATGTTCCTTCAGAGGTCATGTGGTGGCCACCCGGAAGATCCGGAACCTCCGTAAAAGTGGCCAGTTCTTGGAATTAGTCTCAAAACGAAGACTTTTTTTTGTAATCAACATCTAGTTTGTGAAAGTAGTTTGAACTTCAATTCGTGGTCTAAGATGTCCCTTCAGAGGACTTATGGTGGCCATCCGGAAGATCCCGAACCTTCGTAAAAGTGGCCAGTTCTTGGAATTAATCCCAAAAAACGTTTTTTTTGCAATCAACATTTAGTTTGTGAAAGTAGAATGAACTCCAATTTGTGGTCTGAAGATGTCCCTTCAGAGGTCGTATGGTGGCCACCCGGAAGATTCGGAACATCCGTGAAAGTGGCCAGTTCTTATAATTAGTCCCTAAAAACGTTTTTTTTTTGCAATCAACATTTAGTTTGTGAAAGTAGAATGAACTTCAATTTGTGGTCTGAAGATGTCCCTTCAGAGGTCGTATGGTGGCCACCCGGAAGATCTGGAACCTTCGTAAAAGTGGTCAGTTCATGGAATTAGTCCCAAAAAGGCGACTTTTTTTGCAATCAACATTTAGTTTGTGAAAGTAGTATGAACTTCAATTCGTGGACTGAAGATGTCCCTTCAGAGGTCGCATGGTGGCCACCCGGAAGATTCGGAACATCCGTGAAAGTGGCCAGTTCTTGGAATTAGTCCCAAAAAGACGATTTTTTTTTTGTTTTCAACATTTAGTTTGTGAAAGTAGAATGAACTTCAATTTGCGATCTGAAAATGTCCCTTCATGTGGTGGCCACCCGGAAGATTCGGAACATCCTTGAAAGTGGCCAGTTTTTGGAAGAACAGCTATGACTCAATATAAATCAACTTTATTTTTTTGACTATTTCAATTCTATCAATACCAGCTAACCACGGGTCGAGGACGTAGCGAAGCTAGAAATTTGTTGAAGAAAACCCTTTTTCGATTGGCAAGAGGCCTCCGTTGTGCTATCGATCACTGCGCGAAGTTCGAGGAGTCTGGAGAGCAGCTTCGTAAGGATCTTAGGAATGTTCCTTACCACGTATTGGCATATTGTTCAGAGGGATGAAAGCTTTTGGGAAAGAGATATCAAGCCTAAAGTACTTTTGTATGAAAAGGTACTTTATAGGCTAGTGATACTAAAAGATTATGAAGTTCGTAATGAATAAACAGAATATATCATCACATCCCAACAAACAAACACACACTTGACCACAATTAGGCTGCATTCTTCCCAGCCGCAATCATTCCGGTTGCAATGCACCCGTCCCATGCAACATACAACGAATTCAAACAGAACCGAATGAATCTAAAAAAGCATCTTCACGCTTATTCCATTAGTATGTCGTAGTTTATCAAGTATCGCAACAATCCAAATGTTGAAACCTCCTTACTTCCAATTTAATATCCAGTAGTGTTTGCAGATTCCCGCCCATACCCAATTACGCAAAGCTTATGAATATGGGTCAATTGGACAATACTGATCCTCATTTTGATGATAGCAACTATTTAATTATCCCACCCGCTATCAAGCCGGCTGAATCCGCCTTGATCACTAACTTCTCGGCCGCTAACATCATGGCCCTATGGATTGCCACCATATGAGCTCTGAATAGAAATTATAAGAATAAATTGGGAGTTTTTCCACCTTCATAAACTGATATGTGATTACATGTTCCGGATCTTCCAGATAGCCACCACATGACCTGTGAAGGGACATCTTCAGATTGCAAATTGAAGTGCATTCTACTTTCTGAAACTAAATGTTGATTAAAAAAAAACATAAGATCGTCCGTTTGCGGCTACTTCCAACATGGTTCTGACTTCTTGATCAAACTAAAATAATTTATTTTTTATCAATGTGCTGATGTACACCACGTTGATTTTCAATGCAATTATCCTTGCTATGGTGCTGGGAACGAATAAAATACCTAGTATCCAATCTCCAACATGCAACATCTTGGCCTTTTGGGATCCCACCCAAATGAAAATGTTCAAATAACAAAATCATTCATTCCACTTTTTCAAACTGAATGTGGATTGCAAGAAAAAGGCATACCTCGATATAAAGCAACATTATTTTTTGGCTTTCTTCATCGATTTTTCACTCAGTATAACGCAACCATACACATCGATGATACCAGTAGTTTCTAAATTGTCTCATATATGCAGTGATCTCATCATTTGTCATGATCGGGTTGCGGTTTACGAGAAATCGACGAAAAAAGTCAAAAAATAAAGTTGATTTATATCGAGTCATGGCTGTATTTCCAAAAACTGGCCACTTTCAAGGATGTTCCGAATCTTCCGGGTGGCCACCACATGAAGGGACATTTTCAGATCGCAAATTGGAGTTCATTCTACTTTCAGAAACTAAATGTTGAATACAAAAAAAATCGTCTTTTGGGACTAATTCCAAGAACTGGCCATTTTTACGAAGGTTCCGGATCTTCCGGATGGCCACCATAAGTCCTCTGAAGGGACATCTTCAGTTCACGAATTGAAGTTGATACTACTTTCACAAACTAGATGTTGATTGCAAAAAAAGTCTTCGTTTTGAGACTAATTCCAAGAACTGGCCACTTTTACGGAGGTTCCGGATCTTCCGGGTGGCCACCACATGACCTCTGAAGGAACATTTTCTGACCACGCATTGAAGTTCATTCTACTTTCACAAACTAAATGTTGAATACAAAAAAAATCGTCTATTGGGACTAATTCCAAGAACTGGCCACTTTCACGGATGTTCCGAATCTTCCGGGTGGCCACCATGCGACCTCCGAAGGGACATTTTCAGACCACAAATTGAAGTTCATTCTACTTTCACAAATAGATGTTGATTGCAAAAAAAGTCTTCGTTTTGAGACTAATTCCTAAAACTGGCCACTTTTACGGACGTTCCGGATCTTTTGGAGAGCCACATGATTCCCAGCATGGTTCTCAATGTTGATCAAACAAAAATTGCGTTTTACTTTCAATGTTTGGATGCACACCACGCTGACTTTGAAAGCAATTCACAAAGTGAGCTAACATTATTTTTGCTATGATTCTGGGGAGGAAGAAAAAACCTGAAGTCCGATCACCAAATTTGATAAGACTCGAAATTTACAAAATATTTCAAAAAAATGTTCACACCAAATGAAAGGTATTTATAATAACTAGAAACTGTCGTGCGTGAAATTTTGGTTTTTCCAGATTTTCCCTAACAAATAATTTAAAGACTTATGATTTCGTCCCGCTGAAACGGTCACCTTAAGCAAATTGGTTGCAGAGAATCATAAATGGCATTCAATACTTCCGGCACAAATTTGCTAATTGTTTTACGGGAAACTCTGGATAAGTATTCTGAAGATCTATATGAATCTCCACTGGCGATAAACCGTAAAGTAATTGCCAACCACACTCGTGGAGCAATCGCAGGTCGAAAATGGGTGTCTTCTTTTTGAATGGATACTTTCACCTAAAATGAGAAATTATTTGCTAGAATCCGGAAACGCAATGAACATTAACACGATATCGTGTGTTCTGTACCCTCTCCTGGCAATAGAAAAAAAAACACTTTATAACGAAATAATAATGCTATAGCGAGGAGGGGCTTATAAACCTTATACTAAGATCTATAAATCAAGAATTGGTGATCAGTGAACAGAACGAGAGTAAACCCGTTTGACGATAGTGGATTTTTCCTGTTTTCAGTTGCGACAATCATTCATTTCCTAACGAAGAGAATCATTCCCCGAGCGCTGAGTACTTTATTTAGAACTTTTACCTAGCTTCACTATAAAGTGAATTAGATGAGTAACTCGAGTGGATCCACTATATAGAAACTGGGGAAACAGTCAAAAAAAAAAAACTTGGGGCTTGAGAAATGATTATTTTCGTGTAATATTTGCTTATCTTTATTAATCCCGCCAAATCTTTGTATCCAGGTTCATCTATAAACTTGTTGCAGTCTCTGTCCAGTTAATTTTGTTCAGCGCTGGTTACAGCGTCAGTCGGCGCCAATGACGTTTTAACAAGGTACCGGGCACTGGACTAATCAGATTAGTGATATGTAAAAAAAATAGAGTAGTATTTCTGTTGCATCGTATAGTTTAACGTTTCCCACGGAACAGCTGTGACGAAAAACGATCAGTTCGCAGTAAAGAATGTTGGTACATTTACGGCACTGCTCACCTGCTCATCAATGTTTACTGTATTTTGCTTCCAACACAAACAAACTACAAGTGTCATTTGATAAAAAAAACAACCCATCAAAACAGAGCCGAACGTCATTAAGTTTTGATAGCGATAGCCGTGTCCTCCAATCCATCAACTTAGATCAAATCCCAATCCGAGCAGCAAATTCAACAAGTTTCATTTAATTATTCATAATACCACCAAAGGGCCAACGATACCTGCTTCTGTGCCTAGTCATCTCGTCGACTGTGATACATGCATCGATCCGAATCTTGCCATTGGAATACACCGGAAAAAAAAAATATGTAGGTACTTGGTAAACAAATCAGAATAAGACAACACAAATAACATACAATAAGGATACGATCTTTCCAATTCCATTCAAATTATCCACATCCAAAAGGTGGATCTTTTTATGGCGTGACCTTGCATCAACATGCATCTAAATTGACTATGGTGGTAACCAATTCAACTTCAATTGGCCTTGAAACCCTGGAAGAGGGTGTTGGTTGTGAGAACCAACCAAACGATCTGAGCACGGCTAGTCGCTGCACCATCGTCGGTTCACCTGAAATAAATCCATTTCCAACCTTAAGGGGAATTTCATAACTCCCTACCGTTCATACGTGTCGAAGAAGAATATTTGCAAGAAATTGCAAAGGCAACAGCTAATGATTTCGAATGCATTGGTCCTGGTGCTCCTAGGTCATTAAGTCCACCTAGTCCACAAACAATCGGAACTTAATAACTTCAAGCAAAACATAAAACGTGTCGAACTGAGCATACAGATCCCCGCAGATAATCATTTTACTACATTTTACACTCATTTTACTACATTTGCGAAGACCGACAGTTGTTAGATTTTTTCATATAATTAAACACAAGGCATTTTATATGTTCTGTGGTAAGTAAAGCCGGGAACCATTATAGAAAAATCCATGCCTTTACCTGCGAAAGAAGTTTTTCGAATGCTGTGACATCAATTCGGCAGAAGTTCTTATAATCTTTTCCATCTTCCCACAAAAGGTCCTTCAGCAAATGCTCGTCTAAATCGTGGTCAGCTCTTCGGGATAAAAACGGATTTACCCAGTAGACGGGACTTTTCCTTAGTCTTCGAATTTCGTCTAGCTCGGCACATTCAAGCTGTTGTAGCAATTTCAACGCAGTTATAATTTTGCTGTTCTCCATCTTTTACAATTTTTCCTAGCAAGTCTCCACCACTAATGTTAACTAATTAATGTCTTGACAGATCTGTCTCACCAAAGCCCAGCATTATAAAAAGTCAGACATGAAATATGATAAGACAGAATGTTAAGACAGAAATGTTAAGACAGAAAATGCTAGTGGAGACACCGGGTTAGGTCGTGGCGTCCGAAATCGGCGCGTGTTGTACACCGTCGAGAGTTTTGAGCGCATACATACTGCAACTAGGTAGTGGTCCGAGTCTATATTCGCGCTGCGGTAAGCGCGAACGTTGATGATATCGGAGAAGAATTTCCCGTCGATTAGAACATGGTCGATTTGATTCTCTGTTCGTTGGTCAGGTGATCTCCAAGTGGCTTTGTGGATGTCTTTACGGGGGAAGAAGGTACTTCGGACTACTAAACCACGGGAGGCCGCAAAGTTCACGCATCGGCCCTATTACCGGTCTGTACATTGCCTCCCGTCCTACCTGAGCGTTCATGTCACCAATGACGACTTTTACGTCCCGCTGCGGGCAGCCATCATACACCTGCTCTAGCTGCGCGTAGAACGCTTCTTTTCGTCATCGGGTCTCCCGTCGTGTGGACAGTGTACGTTGATGATGCTGTTGAAGAATCGACCCTTGATCCTCAGCTTGCACATTCTAGCGTTGATCGGAAACCATCCAATCACGCGTTGACGCATTTTGCCCAGCACTACAAAGCCGGTGCCCAGCTCGTTTGTGGTACCAAAGCTCTGGTAAAAAGTAGCCGCTCGGTACCCGCTTTTCCATACATTCTGTCCTGTCCAGCAAACCTCCTGCAGTGCTCCGACTTCGAAGTTACGTGGTTGAAGTTCGTCGTAGATTATCCTATCGCAGCCAGGGAAGCAGAGCGATTTGCAGTTCCATGTTCCGAGTTTCCAATCGTAGTCCTTAATTTGTCGCCTAGGTCTTTGCCGATTGTTCCGGTCCGTATTAACTTCTGTATTATTTGTAACATTGATTTTTTAAGGGCAGCTTGTTGGGCCTTCCCCAACCCCCTGTCTCGCCGGAGGACCATCGTGCACAGCACTGTTTAGAGTCCCACGCTGGCACGAGGCGAAATTTGTCTGTACCAAATGCTTAATCCGAATTATAAAAAGCCAAACAACATTTTCGTCTTGAGTAAACTTCATTAAGTGGCCCATTTGGCCTCTTTTCCGCTCTATAGTGATTAGTGAAACAATCGGTTTTTCTTCAAACTTATGCTGAAATTTTCCTTTACAAAACAATCCAAATTTAGTTGATTTTCATCATGCCGACCATCTAGGATTAGAACTGTGCCACAAAACGGTCATAGTTGAGAAGAAAAAAAGTGAGACCTCCCATTGTTTATCACAATGCTAAAATCATAGAACACTCAAAATAAGGAAACTTCGTAAACAATTTTTCGAACTGCTACGATCGAAGCAGCCATTCGGAAGCGAAAACTCCAACCTTTCATCTTCGTTTTGATGATTTGTCTCTTCGTAATAACCGTTGACGTTGCCTTCAAATAACATGCCATTTGCTTGAAAGCCAATCCCCGCGATAATAAAACCATCAATTTTACATCCACGGTCCGGATCGGTCGGCACAGATTGAACCCAATCCGACTCATTACATTCATGACTTCGATGCACGATTCCCGATAAGCCGAAAGTCATTTTTTTCCCACATTCTACCGACATCAATTGTCGCTTTCGTTTTGTTTGAAACAAAATCTCACGCCTTTTGTGAAACTTCCCAAAAGCCTCCCTCACCCCCGCTCACCCTTCCACCTTTGCTCAAACAATTTATTATCATCATTGGTTTTACAGAATCAAATTTCATCGTTTGTCTGTTTCAGGCGGTCCAAATTCGTGGAAAAAAAAACATCCACAATTTTTCGCTCAGTTGGTCCGCCGTGACTTCAGCTGGAAAATTAATAATTGAGGCAGTAAACGCGTGAAAAATGACCATGCTTTCGTGAAAAAAAAAAACATGGCCCGGAATTCAATAAAAGGTTACTGAGAAAGAGGGATGTTGGGAATTGTTCGTCCGCATGCCAGTGATTGATGATGATCCGATGCGGTGGACTACCGCGACTCCAGATAACCCATTGACGATAAATTTCACGCCCTTGTCCTCGGTTCAATAGGTTTTATTTGCTTACCGAACGCCGTCGAGCTGGCCATTTGTCAGTTGCAGATTTGCTGAGCCGTAAACATATCGGATTGCAGGGGACATCAAGTGGGCACGAATGTGGCGTCTTGGAATGCAGGGTTGCCATCTGCTAGTTAGTTTCCGGGAGACTTTCCCAGGAGGGGACTGGCAGCACTCGAAGAAGGATCATTTCAGCGGTAAACAATGCACAAATCACTTCACTTGGTACCATGTTCCAAGCCCCCATGTGTGTGGTTTTAGTGTCAATAGCTCGTGCAGAAGACGAGTAAGTGCACAATTTCCGTAGCAATCAGCGAACAAGAGGAACTTCAGCCGGTGAGTGTGTCACGAGGGCCAGCACAAGTCATCAATCATCTTACTTGGCATGGCAACGGCATAGGTGTGGAAGGTACTTCTAAAGGCACTTGAATGTGTCAAGAAAGGGACGACCAATTTGCAAGTGTACCCTTTAACCAATTTGTAATTCGTTATTTGTACCTTATTGACCGATGGGAAGGAAGAGATGCTGCGGTTCAGACGGACAATTAAGTTAAATCATGTACAAATTACCTGTCACCTGTGATGTTGTGATGAAGTGATTGGGAATTAAGTGTTGCTTATGAGTTTTCCAATCAGATTTTATCTTCGGAAAGATCTTCTAAGCTTGAGAATCATCGTAGTAGATTGATAACAACTGGATATTTCAGGACCAAACTCCTTTGTTTCCGATACGTCATACATGCTTCTTCTTTAACGACACAAAAATGCTAATAATCTGAAAAAATATACACGCTTTACTGACAGGGTGGAATCAATTTGCAAAGTAATATCAATAACAATAATCGTACCAATAGACTACCGATATCCTTCAGCACACCAAGGAGGCATCATAAACGGCGCACTACGCAGGGGTTGTGTGAACCTTTTCAACGAGTCAAGTGTATCTTCAACGAAGCCACCCCAATGCAGCCCCCCACCCGAAGGCATAGAATTCAATTAAGTGTTAGACACGCTTCGACGATCCCCTGCTCTTTATTGGTGTGGTTGCTTTTGGCTGTTGATGTAGTCGTACAGCGACAATCACACGAGGCAGCCATTGGATGGTGGAAGGGGGAGGGGGGTGGGATGCAAAAATGTGGTTTAATTTGCACACTTTAGCGAAGAATCTCCTTTGACCTTAGATGGAAATTCAACAATCTCTTTGAGGATGACCGTTTGGAAGGATTTATGATGTTGCGTTGGCTAGAGTTGGGTCGTACGGAGCAGCGGCTATTTATATGGTCGTAAAAGTTGATTGAGGTATGAAGGTTTGCATACCACATTCAGCAATGCAGTTTAGTAGTTTCATACCATGGATTGGATAGTTCGATGCGCTTTGAGTAAGAGGGTTATGTTTTATGTTGCAATATGATGAACGCGGTTATTTGAAATAGTCTACTGTGGGGATTTGTGAAATTCAATCATAACAGTTGTGAAAATCTAAATGGTGATGAGTTTCGGAATACTGAATTGGTGGTTGCGAGTGATGAGTTTCGGACTAATGAATCTACACATCAATAAACTGTTCTGAAAAAAATTATATACACTTTCTTTTTGAAATAAAAAAAGACAAAACTGTATATTTTTGGTTACTTAATTCTCAAACCGTAAATAACAATGTTATTCGGAGAGAAGACGAGTACTCAATCTTTTCATTTAAGACTTACTTGCAAGCTTCTGCACAGTGCTTTCTCCTACCATTTTTGCCATTTAAGGCAAATTTTTCTCAAAATTTTCACGTTGTTTCCGCTGGTTTCACTTGTTTTCTCAGCAACGCCTTCGTCAATGCCCAGGAAGTTTCGATAGGGTGAATCTCTGGGATGTTTTGGGCATTCATCTCATTTGGTACATGACATTGTTCCTTTTGTACCACTCTAGCGCATCTCTAGAGTAATGGCAGCAAACAAGATCAGGCCAAGAGATTGCAGGCTTGTTATGCTGTGTGATTTGGGTAGCAACCTTAGTTTTGAAGACTCTTCTTCACGTAGATTTCACCATCTGTTGTGTTCATAAGAGCCAACTTTAGGAAATTATAAGAAGGTGGGCAAAACTATCAAATAAAAAAATAAAAAAAACAATAACGAGGAATAAAATTGGCCAATTCCGACTCCTTAAAATGAAATCAAAAACATCACAACAGTTCAAATATTTATTCATACGGTTTCTCAAAACCCAAAGCTCTGCTTACAATTAAAACGAAGTTTTTCTCTGATTATTTCTGGAAATAAATTAATCCAAACCATTCGCCATGTCTGTTGAGGCACCACAAGCTGAGAATACTGCGTAAAATTAACCAATACATGTGCAGGAACATAACAAGGGTGACTTGATTGCGCATAGACCTCGATCCTGATTGTCATCGGTACGAACGGAGAAAATAAAGGGTGTCCACGATGAAATTGCCACACTATGAAATTGCTCTAACTTTTTAACCGTTGGATAGAATTTGATGAAAATTTGAGTGGATTTAGTTCATAGTGCATTATTTACATCCTGCAAATTTTAAAGTCCTGTGATCAAAACTCGCGGAAATGGAGTCGAAAGAACAGCTCGTGCGTGATAAAATCTTGCGCATTCATCACGAGAACAACGATCTCTCGCATCGTTCCATCGCTAAAACGTTGGGAATCGCGAATTCCACGGTGTCGCGAGTGATTAAGCGGTTCGAGGAACGGTTGACCACCGATCGGAAGCCCAGAAGTGAAGGAAAAAGTATTCCGTACAACACCAAAAATCACAACCGCGTAGTTGGGGCCTTCAACCGAAATCCGAACGCCTCCGTTCGGGATGTGGCTAAGAAGCTGCACCTAAGCCGAAGTTTTGTCCAGAAGGCCAAAACTAAGGCTGGGCTTCGAACGTTCAAGGTACAAAAGGCCCCTAATCGCGACGAGAAGCAGCACAAGTCCACCAAAACCCGTGCCAGGAAGTTGTACCTCAACATGCTGACGAAAGTTGAATGCTGCATCATGGACGACGAAACATATGTGAAGGCCGACTTCAAACAGATCCCCGGCAACCTGTTTTTCACGGCCAAGGATAAGTTCAGCGTTCCGGAGCATGTCCGCACTCAGAAGATGTCCAAATTTGCGAAGAAATTCCTGGTTTGGCAAGCCATCTGCACGTGCGGGAAGCGGAGTGCACCTTTCGTGACCCAGGACACGATGAACGGACAGGTGTACATAAAAGAGTGCCTCCAGAAGCGGCTGCTTCCTCTCCTGAAGGCCCACAACGTCCCAACAATCTTCTGGCCGGATTTGGCCTCATGCCACTACTCCAAGGACGTGCTGAAGTGGTATGCGGACAATAAAGTCAATTTCGTGCCGAAAATGTTCAACCCTCCCAACACTCCGGAGCTCCGCCCCATCGAGAAGTACTGGGCGATTATGAAGCAGCACCTTCTTAAACGACCTAAGGTAGTGAAGACAGTCGAGGAACTGAAGAAAGTATGGGTTTACATGCAAAAAACGGTTGATTCACAGGTTGTGCAGAATCTTATGGCCGGGGTTAAGGCCAAGGTGCGGGCATTTGCGTATGGACTGTAAGTAAAATACGAGTAAAATGGTAAAATGAAGTTTAATAGTTATTTCTCAATCCCTGAAAATTTGATGGCAATCGGATGAAAACTCGAATTTTGCGAATCAATTTTGTGTGTGGCAATTTCATCGTGGACACCCTTTATCAAAATAAAAAACATAAATCGATGAGAAGTGATTCCGTGAGATTGTAGCTTGGATTGTGTATTGTTTCTATTAAAATTTCAAAGAATTAATAAAGCCTGTCCACGTTAAATTTTGGACCCCAAAATAATAGCAGCAAAAAAAAATTCCCTATAATGCAACATAACCGATTATTTATTTCACAATAATAGAGTTATATCTAAAAAAGAAACAGTTGATTTGTGTGTGTATGGTAAGGTTTAGTTTTGTTTATCTGTGATTCATTATATATTATTGCGCTAGTGGTTGAGCGTCATAAACTCCCACGAACGAGCCATGGATGATTTATCGGAAGATGAATCATCTATGGCGCTAAATGATGGGGTAGCTCATAAAGTTACCCGATCACGTGCTTATCCATATAGTTCACCAGGTCCAAGGGTTGTCTATTTTCAGCCCAAAATTCTGAACGTTTATCAGATCACTAATGATCTGGCGAAACGATTCTCGGCCGTGACTTAAATTATCAAGGTGAGACCCAATAAACTTCGGATCATTGTGTCCAACCTGAAACAGGCTAACGAGATTGCTGCCTCTCAGTTCTTTATGCTCGAATATTTTGTATTCATCCCAGCTCGAGCTATTGCGATAGAAGGTGTGGTCACCGAAGCGAGTTAGAGCCCCGAGATCCTGAAGAAGTAGGTGGTTGGTCGCTTTAAGAACCCTCTGCTTCCTTCAGCCGAGATACTCGATGTGCAAAAACTAGGCACAGTATCGATCAGTGAGGGTAAAAATAAATTTAGCCCTCCCTCACTACGTCGAGTTGGGAAACTTCGACTACCTGTGCGGTTGTTCGTATGTCGGGTCATGATCTGCCAGAAATGCAAGCAGGTGGGACATACGACCTCCCATTGCGGAAATAAGGCACGATGCTCCAATTGCGGCGAGAAACACGAGGATGCACTCCAAAATGTGCTTTCTACAAGGGTCTCCTCCTCATGCTCTCTCGTCGTGCCCGGCGTACAAACAACGCGGGGGAAAGGCAATTTTTCGCTGAAATGGTGAAAAAAGCCTCACCATCTCCCAATGCTAATACAAATCCCTTTGATCCTCTGTCAGATGACGAGTCTGACTTTGATTTGGTTGAAGAGGGAACATCATCCAGTTTTCCGGAAGGTGCTTCACGAAAACGAAGACGCGTTCGCCCACGGAAAGTTGCTGAGCCGGAGCCCAAAACCAGTTTGCCCATTTCAAGAAAAGGTGAAAAAAAGGAAAATCCAATTCCACCTGGTTTTCGTAGCACTAACTACACCCAGGACTTTCCATCTCTTCCGGGGACATCCAAAACCGCTGATGCCCCACTTTTAAGAACAGAAGCCCCTTCCTCGACTGGGCTGTTCTCATTTGATGACATTGTCGAAGGTATCTTCAAGAACCTCGAAACTTCTGACCCTCTCAAAAGCATTGTTATGGCAATACTTCCCACAGTGAAGACTTTTTTGAAGCGATTGACAATAAAGTGGCCCCTCCTTGCAGTAATCACTTCCTTCGATGGATAATTTTCCAAATGAAGTCGGGGATTTGATCACTGTTCTGCAGTGGAATTGTCGAAGTCTTGTTCCTAAATTGGAATCTTTCAAATGTCTAGCTCACAATACCGGTTGTGATGTATTCGCTCTTTGTGAAACATGGCTCTCTTCCGAAATCGATCTTCCGTTCCATGATTTCAATAATATTCATCTTGATCGTGAGGATTCACGTGTAGGAGAAGTACTTTTGGGGATCAAAAATTGTTACTCCTTCTATATGGAGGAATATAACTTTCTTTCCAACCTGATCTTGGATAGCGCGCTTCAAGCTCAAACTCGACCAGTTCCAGGAACGTCATTTCGTAGGAAACCTCCTTCTCCATGGTGGGATCAGCAATGCACCGAGGTTTACCGCAAAAAGTCCGACGCGTTTAAAGTTTTCCGTAGACGTGGAACACCTGAGCACTTCGAAGTATACACGGCTCTCGAACGCGAACTTAAGAGCCTCATCAAGGCCAAGAAGCGCGGTTACTGGCGACAATTCGTGAACGGGCTAACACGCGAAACGTCGATGAGTACTCTTTGGAATACGGCGCGAAGACTGCGTAACCGAACAACGAACAACGAGAGCGAGGAGTACTCGGACCAATGGATCCTTAAATTCGCGCGTAAAGTTTGTCCAGATTCTGTGCCGGCACGGATGAATCCTCGCAAAACCACGAATTCGATAGATGAGATCAGCCAACCTTTTTCAATGGTAGACCTCTCTCGCAGTCCTTTCGTGCGGCAATACGGCTCCAGGGGCTGATTGAATCAAGTTCAACTTGCTTAAGAACCTTCCAGACGTCGCTAAGAGGCGCATGTTGAACTTGTTTAAGAAGTTTCTGGAACTCAACATTGTACCGGATGATTGGAGGCGGGTGAGAGTTATTGCCATTCAAAAACCTGGTAAACCCGCGTCCGACCACAACTCCTATCGACCGGTCGCGATGTAATCTTGTATCCGAAAGTTGTTGGAGAAAATGATCCTCTTCCGTCTGGACAAATGGGTTGAGACGAATAACCTGCTTTCAGATACACAATATGGTTTCCGTAGGGGTAAGGGAACAAACGACTGTCTCGCGTTGCTTTCCACAGATATTCAGTTAGCTTTTGCTAAAAAAGAGCAAATGGCTTCTGTATTCTTGGATATCAAGGGGGCTTTTGATTCAGTATCTGTTGAAGTTCTTTCAAATAAACTCCACGCTTGTGGCTTTTCTCCATTAATGAATAATTGTTTGTACAATTTGCTGCCAGAGAAACATATGAGCTTATCTCATGGAACATCTACAGCTTCCCGATTTAGCTACATGGGTCTCCCCCAGGGATC
This sequence comes from Aedes koreicus, assembly GCA_024533555.2. NCBI lineage: Eukaryota > Metazoa > Arthropoda > Insecta > Diptera > Culicidae > Aedes > Aedes koreicus. Next base: position 37,210 of record JAHHFK020002391.1, on the reverse strand, counting down.
CTGTTTAAGCCCTCTTTTGTATAATGTTTATGTCAAAGACATTGACGGTTGTCTAAGTGACAACTGTACGTTGAGACAACTTGCAGATGACGGCGGATGTCTGTCACGGGACCCAATGGGGTCGATCTGCAAGGTCTCTTACAGGATACCTTAGATTTGTCTACTTGGGCTCTCGAGCTAGGTATTGAATTCTCTACGGAGAAAACTGAGTTGGTGGTTTTTTCTAGGAAGCATAACCCAGCACAACCGAAGCTTCAAATTTGAGGTAAACCGATAACCCATTCAATGTCATTTAAATATCTTGGGGTCTGGTTCGATTCAAAATGCACCTAGAGATCCCACATTGAGTATCTGAAGCGAAAGTGCCAGCAAAGGATCAACTTTCTTCCAACAATTATCGGGGCCATGGTGGGGAGCGTATCTACAAGATCTTCTAACGTTGTACCGGACAACGATTTTGTCGGTTATGGAATACGGTAGTTTTTGTTTTCAGTCAGTGGCGCGGTCGCACATCATCAAACTGGAACGTATTCAGTATCGGTGTCTTCGTATCGCGTTAGGTTGCATGCACTCGACTCTTACCACAAAAGTTCAACTCAGTGGACGCAGTGGTTCTACGCTCCAACAAAAAAAAAAATGCACTCGACTCATACCATGAGTCTAGAAGTGCTGGCTGGCATATTGCCACTCTCGGATCTGTTTACAGAATTATCTCTCCGGGTGTGAAGTTATGAACCCTCAGGTAATCGAAAACTTTGAGAAGCTCCTTGAGTTGAATCCTCAAACCTGCTTCATGACTTTGTACCATTTGTACCATACCCTTTACCGAATATTCCCAATCGTGTTTGCTTCTCCGACTTCGGCACGGCTCATTTTGATTTATCCATGAAGCAGGAGCAGGAGTGATATTTGCTGCAAAGTTTGGCTAAGTTGATTCCACTGAATCGTTCTTCACTGAACGATTTGGCTTTGGTATATATAATGAAATTTATAGCGCCAATCGTAAACTTCAGGCTCCTTGTTCCGTACATGTCGCTGAATTAGTGAGAATACACTTTACACTAGAAACTGTTGCCTCACTGACACCGGATCAGTACTTCGTTTTCACGGATAGTCTCAGTTCTATAGAGGCTATTTGCACTTTGAGGCCGGTAAAGCACTCCTCGTAATTTCTCATGAAAATACAGGAGCTTCTAAGTGCTTTATCTTCGCGTTACTTTATCATCACCTTTGTATGGGTCCGTTCTCATTGTTCAATTCCGGGCAATGAGAAAGCGGACGCGCTTGCAAATGTGGGCGCTATGGAAGGTGATATTTATGACCGACATATCACCTTCAACGATTTTTTCTCAATTTTTCGCCAGAGATCACTCGTTAGCTGGCAGTATAAATGGAGTAAAGGCGATTTGGGGCGATGGCTACATTCTATCACTCCTAAAGCTTGGTTCAGGAGATTGGATGTGGGTACAGACGTCATTCGTGTGATGTCTCGCCTCATGTCTAATCATTATTCTTTGACCGCTCATTTATACCGTGTTGGGCTGAGCGACAGCAATCTCTGTGAGTGTGGACAAGGCTATCAGGACGCAGATCACGTTATTTGGTCTTGTGCTGAACATCGTGGGGTCAGATCTGAACTTTATGATTCCCTTCGGGCTCGAGGTAAACAACCCAATGTACCAGTTCGAGATATGTTGGCTGTACGTGATCTGGAGTACATGAAACTCATTTATGTGTTTTTGACTAACATTAGCATTAGATTGTAGGTAGTTTAACCTGTATGTTTACTTTAAGTTTTTTTTTTCATCTGTGTATGTGTGATTTTTTCTTTGTCAAAAATTTTCAAGTCAAAAGAAAACCAAAAGTTATATAGTTTTATTTTTCTTTGACAATTTCGAATTTAAAATATATGTGTTATGAAACCATACTTAAAATTCCCACCCATCATCCCATCCGTTAAATTGTTATTACTATTAACCTCGAAACGGCCGTGAGTAATCGGTTCTATCACCTTAACTTTAGTTCTAAGATACCTGATGTATATAAATATGAAAATTTGGCTCTTTAAAGTTGATTCGATTGATCCTGTACAAAAAAATGATTAATTAAAAAAATAACAGTTGATTATGATGTTAATCCTTCTTACTGTAAAACTCTCGAACTTTCTGTGGTACACCCGCATTATCTCTTGAAATCATTAGTACTATTTGCTTGTTACTTAGTTTCGAAGAGTTTCCGCTTCTCTAAAGCCCAGTACTTCTCTATTGGGCGAAGTTCTGGACAGTTTGGTGGATTGGCTGTTTTTGGCACGTATTTGACCTTCTGTACCTTATACCTTGATAGTGCCGGTAGAGACGAAACTTTTAGATTTTCGACCACAACTACATATGGCCTGCCAAATCAAATACTCTTCTTCGGGAATTTGGACACCTTATTTGTCCGGAAATGCTCGGCAACGGCGTTCCTTTGCACTGCGGTATAAAAAGCTAGACCCGGAAGCTGCTAAAAGTCTTCGAGTCCGTATGTTTCGTCGTCCATTGTGATATAAGAAAATGTTTGCGAAAAATTGGTGTAAAGCTCCTTAGCACGGCTTTTTGCAGTAACATTTTGCATGACATCACGGTTGGGCACCATATTCACTTTGTTCGCCTTCAGTCCTTGCCTCTGCTTCACTTTTAGAACGTATAATTTTGACTTTTCAACTTTGCGAGCCACATTTCGCACAAAAAGATTGGGATTTTTCTTAAAAACGACTAAGGTTTGCTTCATTTAGAATTGGAACAAACTTTTGCTCATATTTTGGCGCTCCTGGTGGACGGATTTGGAAGTTCTTGGCGCCCACGTGTCGGCAATTTTGTCAGCTTTACGTATGTATTTTTTACATTCCGCAAATTGACTGTACTTTGTAAACAATCAACATGGAAGCCGAAAGAAGCGAAAAAATTGTACACAGTTATTTGGAAAATCCATTGTGGTCTGCATCTAGGCTAGCTAAACAGCTGAAATTGCCCAGAAATACCGTATGGCGCGTTATCAAACGGTATAAGGAAACATTGACGACGATTCGGAACCCTCAAGCCAATCGTCGGAGTGGAACTGTCGACCGGAAACTGCGTGGTAAGATTTTGAAGACGATTAAGAGGAATCCCAATCTGTCGGACCGTGATTTGGCCAGAAAATTCGGTGCTGTTCATAGTACCGTGAGGAGAACTCGACTCCGGGAAGGAATCAAGTCGTATCGAGCTAGCAAACAGCCAAATCGGACCATAAAACAGAATAGTGTGGCCAAAATCCGTGCTCGGAAGCTATACGACCAGGTGCTGACCAAGTTCGACGGGTGTCTTCTGATGGACGATGAAACCTATGTCAAGGCTGACTTCGGGCAAATCCCAGGTCAAAAATTTTACTTGGCAACGGCTCGGGGGGATGTTCCAGCCAAATTTAAATTTGCTTTTGCCGACAAATTTGCACGAAAATTCATGATTTGGCAGGGCATTTGCAGCTGTGGCAAAAAAAAACGAAAGTTTTCGTTACAAATAAGACAATGACGTCGGAACTATACCAAAAAGAGTGTCTCCAAAAACGAATTTTGCCGTTCATTCGATCCCACGACCATTCTGTAATGTTTTGGCCAGATTTGGCAAGCTGTCATTTCAGCAAAATCGTTCAAGAATGGTATGCAGAGAAAGGGGTCCTGGTTGTTCCGAAAATCTTAACCCACCCAACTGCCCCCAGTTCCGCCCTATTGAGAAATACTGGGCAATCATGAAGAGGAGACTCATGGCAAAGGGAAAGGTTGTCAAAGACATCAATCAGATGAAGACCTGGTGGAATAAGATAGCTAAAACGATGGACGATGAAGGTGTGCGCCGCCTAATGAGCCGTGTTAGAGGAAAAATTAGAGAATTCCTTCGAAACCGTGGCGAATAATTTTATCCGTATTTTTTCTTAAAAGTATGAAGAAAACGCTACATTTGTATAGAAAAAGATCTTGAATTCAATAATAAATAACTGAAATACAGGCAATTGTTTTTGTTCCGATTCTATCTGAAGCAAGCTTTACCACATAGGCGTAGCCAGGATTGTAAGTAGGGGAGGGCAAGCTTTTTTTTAAGAAAGAGAGAGAGAGTGTGTGAGAGAGAGAGAGAGAGAGAGAGAGAGAGAGAGAGAGCGGATTACCTTTCTTGTCAACTCTAACCCAAAGTATTTTACAATATCCGGCCGATTTTGGCAACAAGATCATTCATTTAGTTTCGTTCGTTTGTTTCTTTGTTGGAATAATGTCTAACTTAATTACTTTTAAAACACTTTCGATTGCCCATTTATGGTACTATTAAATAACAATGAATCAAACAACTTCTTGAAACTGCTAATAATTTAAAAAAAAAACATTGCGCAATTCACACAATGTACTCTAAATTTACTAGCAGAGCAACTTTTTCGAAACAAATTTAGAATGAAAACAAATGAGCATTGACATTGATAGTAGCTTTCTTCTTGGTTCATGCGTATGTTCTCGACTTGTTTGAATGTATTTGGTTGGTGGAAATTCCTGAACCTATTTAACTTATTCATATTTTATGCTATTGTCATGGAAAACAGTAACCGAGTGCTTATGTATGTATTTTACCCGGTGATCCGTTTTGTTACACGCATTCTTTTATTCATGAATACGCGCCGAACCATCGCACATAAATTCCGCAAGGGTTCTGGGGTTTTTCTTCCATAGAAACGGAAAAAAAAACTTTGAGGTAGCTCATCGAAGCTTCCGGTCCGCCTCTTAGCATCTTGCTATGAGGTACCAGGTGAGTTTTTATCGATTGCCTGTCGATCTGCTAAATTTGGAAGATGACAGCATTGAGGTATCTCAAATTATAATAATCCGTCCAATGTTTCACAAAACAGTGACTGGCTATAATGAAAGGACCAAGTCACCCCCCTTGGTGCTAAACCCATGAGCCTGTACATCAATAGAAGCATAAAGTTGCCAGAAGGCACGAAATGCATCTACGCACACTGGATTCACATAGATTATTCTAAAGAAGTTTCTACTTGATTGATAGAGTTGTAAAAATTGAAAGTTTACGAAGAAATAGTTTGCTTCGAGCATCGGCAGTGATAGGTTGTGTAGATCCTTTATTACGCACTATTTTGCTATCGGGCATGGCGCGTTTTGTATTGTTTCGGTTATAAATAATTCGGCGATGCGAGTGATCGAGTGAGCACAGAAAAAAAACAGCAAAAATGTTTCACGGTGAGATGTGGTTCGACAGGGTTGTGGACCGGCTGTGGGGATCACAATTATTTGTGACCCATAATATTGGCTTGCAAGCTCGCCGTGCCATTATATCCCGGAACAAGTAAACCACTATCTAACAAACAACTATGCTGTATAGCTGTTTGTTCAGACAAATTTGGAAAATATGTTCTGCTATTTCTTCTTGAAAGCTAAATAACTTCTTCAAATGTGTTTGAACAAGCGATTATTCGACGCTGATGTTTGTAAGTTATCTCATATTGTGAGTGATTCCAATAGCATCCTTACTGTTAGTATAAATAGGTTCAAATCAGAAATCGGTACTAATATTTAAATGTTTTAATAAACGCCGCTTGAATTCAGCTTATCGTTAACTAAAAAGAACCCTGCTGCGACCAAATCCTGTTATCCTATATCCCAGCAATTTCTTGTGGAAAGGCAGAGGCGGTCTCGGCTTTCAATCAAACGAGTCTCACACATTCCTACCCTTTACTTATTTGACCTGCATGCGGGCGAGGCAGGCGCTGGTTTTTGCCTTAGTTTGGGATCACCAGTTTTTACACATTGAGGATGTATGCTAATCCTAAACATCATCTGTTGGTTCTCTGTGTAGTAACAGCTGATCTGACAGCCACGGAGTAGCAATCTTGGGCGGTCAATCATGCTCGTGTCTTGCATGTAAGAATACACCCAGGTATCCAATAAGCAGGTCCAAAGCGTATTTACAGCAACCAATCAAGCAATTAAGTTGCCTTAAATGCAACATAAATGCCATTTTTGGCCCCAATATACGGCTGCTTTACTGCAATGCTATGATAATGCTTCATTAATGCTTTTTTGCATTCGAAATGCTTATTACAGGCTACAAGCAATTAAATAGCATTTGAAATGCAACTTTACAACAGATAGCATTCAAGATGCTGATATAGTGCTAATATAATGCTTGTAGCATGAATGAAATGCAGATTTAGGGTTGATTTACTGCAAATACTAATGCTTATTGGTTACCTGGGCAGTGCAGTAAAAGGGGATAACATTGACCGGTTTGCCCATATCATCAATAGTCCACATAACCAGTTTTCGTTGACACACTTTCTAGCTATCAATTATGTTTCTTAATCTAGTATTTTTTAGCTTCCGAAAGCTATAATATTGGTTTAAATATTAAGTTTATTGATTGCCAAGAACTGGAAGTTGAATGCTTGTCTAATAGTTAACATAATAGGTTAAAGATATTTGTTTATATACGTTAGGTTTGCTAGGTTGGGTTCTTGATTAGAGGAAAAAAATTGTAATAAAATTCGTAGCCTTTCCTATTTAAAAATATATCTCATTGTTGTCCACTTTTTGCGCTTTTTTGCTACAATTTGTCACAAAATCGAGGCAACGTCGCGCTTTTTCATTGAGGCAAAGCGGGAATAATACAAACATTAAACATAAGTAATAAACAATTGAAACAAACACAAAAAAATAAAAATAAAATCAAAAGTTAGGGGGGGGGGGGCAACGGCCCTCCCCTTCCCCCCCTTGGCTACGCCTATGCTTTACCACCTTCTTGTCCATTTCTCGGGAGCATACTTTTCGATTCGTTCCACTTACAACCTTCCAATCCACAGTCAAGCGCTGTTCATACGATTTGCAAACACAGAACACGGTACTTTCCGGTAGCTTTAGTTTCTTGGCAAGATCGCGTACCGATAAATTCGGATTTTGCTGCCGTTCGTACAAAATGCGTTTGCGCACTTCCACTTGATTCGACGCCATTTTACTGAATGCAACAAGAATGTAAACAAGTAGTACCACGAAATAAAGTGGGAAGTTTCAGCTGCCATACAAAGGAAACGTTTCAGCGATCACGTGGACAGGCTTAAGTGAGTTAAGTGGCTTGAATGTTCTGGAGTTTATTTTGTTAGTAGTGACAACTTTGGTCATGATTTTTTGATTAACAGATTGTTCATAGGCCAAAAGAGCTCACTAGGAGAATCCGCGGTGTGTTAACCAAAACAAGTAGAAACTATTAATGTAAGATTGTTTGAGGTTAAGAAAAATTATGATACTAAATTAATATTCTAGTTTTAAGCTCCTTTAAAAATTCTGTTTCATTCGGTATCCGAACAATGTCCTTGTGAAAGTGCAGTAGAGATATGGAATTCAGTCGCTGTTGTCCCATACTGGATCTCAAATCTGTTTTTAACCTTCGGAGCCAACAAAACATCACTCCGCAGTAGCAGAAGATGTCAGAATGGTGATGAATACCTTCAAAAATTAAACAAATTCTCGTAGAAGCTCTGACAAGGCAGGGATTTGAGAATTTTTTTGATGATATCCACAGATTGAGATTCGTGAATCGCTTCAATCGAACCAGCAGTCTGTGGTTGGCCGTCTGTCTCAAAACGGTTTGAAACCTTTCGCATCTTCCAAACGCAGCGATTTCCTTTGCAATGCCCTGTTCGGCGTACCAATGTAGCAGAAAATGTTTACCAGTATCGTCAAAATAAAATAAAACGCAAACCTTTCTCCATCATTCTCAATAAACCAAAAGCCTTTACAGCAGCATCGGAAGCCCCATTATCAGACAAAAATGTGACAAATTGAACCAAAGCAGACGAGTTTGCCAGGACAAACGACATCGACACACACTTTACAGCCCATCTTGTCGGGCAAAGCGGTCGTAGATTAGTAGAATCATCTGATTTCAAAGCCTGGAAGATCGCAAGCCGTTTTGGAGAAACACTGATAAAATTGATTATATCCTTAACATTCGATGAATGTATCCTTATGGATAGGGTCCTTCCTTAGCTCAGTCGGTAAAGGCGCAGCTACAAAGCAACACCATGCTGAAGTTGGCTGGGTTCGATTCCCGGTCTGGTCTAGAAATTTTTCGACTCCCCGGACATAGCGTATGATTATACTTGCCACACAATCATACTAATGCAAAAATGGTACTTTGCATCCAAAGCTGTTAATTAATAACTGTAGGAGTGCATTTAAAATACTAAGTTGAGAGCAAGCAATAAGCTAATTGTAAAAGCAATTAGCTTGAAATGCTAGAGAAGAAGATCCTTATAGATAGGAATCGTCTTGATGGTGTCTTGTACAACAAACTTCAATGAATGAGCATTACCCATTACCGGAGAACTACATCCTTGATGGCAGAGTACAGCATTGCAGTGTTTGTGGATTCCACCTGGTAGAGGCCCAAAATTCTTCGGCCTCCAACGAATTCGTGGTGAACCGGACGCAAAAGAAAAACTACTGCTTTCTAGAAATATCAACTGTCTCGTCACAACTAACACCATAAGACTCCACGTTCTTATTTTGGCAAAAAGTAGCAACGAGTATAGAATCAAGATTCCTTCCCTTCCCTAATTTATCCTATAAAAGATAACACCTTGTGTTATCACGTCGAGAATGTTTCACAACTCCCAAGTGACAGGCACTTCAGCTGACTTTTATCAATCACGGAGTAGCGAACACCGGGTGATCAATATGCTCATGCTCATGCTCATGCTTATAAAATGAATCCAGATTAATGCTAAGAAACCAAGTATTTGATTAGAAAATTTAAAAAAAGTTATAAGTTCAAAAATTGATTTCCCCAAATTGCGCATGGTCGCCTACAGCCGCTTTAAACATCGATGTAAGTTCAGAACCCTCACCCCTCAAAGCAAGTGGCCATATTCACACGCTCTGTCATACGTAGGTTGCTCTTCACACCACCAAACCCGTCATTGCTTCAAGTAGCGCCACAGCGGACAGCACGCGAAAGGGTCAAACCGTGGCGCGGAATGATAAATCTGCCTTCAATAATCTCCTGTCGCGCATGATGAACCTCCGAACCATTCAACTCCCCCCCCGACGAGGACTGGCCGCATAAATTTTATGGATTTTCTATAACCATTAGTGTTATGCAAACAACCGTCACCGCAGATTAGGCGGTCGGGTGGGAAAGTTCGAGCGGGGGGGAAGCGTGGAACACCCCATTAGAAAGGGTCACCGCATTCGGAGTGCCACCGCATCGAGCGAATATGACGCCAGGCAGCAATCACTTTTGCACTTGCTAACCCCAGCCTAGCCAGCATCATCATCGGCTCATCGGCTGATCGGTTAGAGCAATCATCACACGTGTTAAACTCGTCCCCGCACCGGGCAGACGCTGAGTAATGACCAAAACCGCAATTTCACGCTGTTTGCATCAAAGCAGAAACATCCTTTCACTAAACGTCGGCAGATAGCTTCGTACCTACTCAACGGGTACCTTTTCATTCATGTGGCCGGGTGACGAAATTTTCTCGAACCGTCAGTTGAGATGGGCAGAAGTGTAAAATGTTGCGTTTTAATAACTCTCAGGCTTTTTACGAGCGTAAAAGTTCATATAAGGTAAAACTGTGCGTTAACCGCAGCTGACATGCGTGCTGTGATTGAGGGCCATCTTGTGTGTAGAGAATTCGAATATTTACTGCATGAAATTTGGGCCCCATCATTGGGTAATTTTTAGATGGCTTAACGCGAGCGTGTCAAAACACAAATGTCAAGGATGTCAATAGCTATTGAACGTTTTGTGTTGATGATTGAAATATTTGCAAAACACACATTGCTTCATTCAATGGAATGCGCTATTATCGCTTAGACAAAAACGATGCAATCTGGTCGCTTCAAACCGCCTCAATTCCCGCACTGGAGCAAACACCACAATGACGGATAACGATGGCTGCCACCAGCAAATTGAAACCCATTGGCAAGGCAAAAAAGCCACAACAGGTAGGGGGATTAGGAGCATAATGAACACACGGGGCGAAATTGACACCCTCGAAATAACAAAATCTTTTAAATTTAAACAGAAATGTAAGTTGTTAATCATTGTTACCACTATCAAATATATAATTTTTCAATAGAACTGTTGATATCCTCTTTTAACCACCGAAATATTTATATGAAAAATTAGAAATCATAACCCAAGGGTTTGACATATTATAATTTCTAACCAGAGCAAAATAAGGTTTTACGAACGTTTCAGAAAATTGCTTATCAGTTACATGTCCCAAACACGTTCTTTGTATCGCTGCTGAAGGTTGACATTAATCACAATATTGTTTTTGGCAATAATTTATTTAAAAAAAAAAAAATGCATTCAAATTAATATAGTGGATTAGGGGCGAAACGAACACCTCTTTTTTTCTTTTTTTAGACGGGGTGGAAAATCTGCAACCAGACACCTGAAGAACTCAGGGCGTGGGGATGAGGGTGCCAACTCCTCGACCCACTAAAAACCCACCCGTGCCTTTAGCCCTGGTCCCTCCCCGGAACTACCTTTCGGTATTACTTCGGGGATGGGGCTATTGTGCTTGTTAAGCACCCACTATGTCTAACTACTTAGCTTTTTTTGTTGGAGATCAAGCACGATCTGGGAGGCTGCTACGCATACCGCGTCCCAGACGTCCCGGTCTTGACACATCCTCTGGACCAAGTTATCCGGAGTCGTGTCGCGACCGCATACGGCCATCATGCCGGATCTCGCGCCGTCGAAGCGAGGACATGCGAAAAACACATGTTCTGCAGTTTCTTCGACTCCCGCGCACTCACTGCATGCGGAGGACTGTGCATGCCCATATTTGTGCAGGTATTGTCTAAAACAGCCGTGGCCAGACAATATCTGCGTTAAGTGGAAGTTCACTTAACAACACTGGCCAGGAGTTTACGCTTAACGACACTGGCCAGGAGTTTACGCTTACTCCCTTGCACCGCCGAGCTATTCGACATCATGCGGGATAATGCCGATATAGCCATAGAGGCTTTCTTGCAAGCGTAATCGACGTGACTGACAAAGGACAGCTTGTCGTCGATCATAACCCCAAGATACCTCAAGAACCTCTTCGATTCTACTATGCAGTTACCTGCACTAAAAGTCGCATGTTGCTGCGATTTCCGATTGTTCACCACCGTGACCTCGGTCTTATGGTGGGCTAGCTCCAATTGCCTGGAGCTCATCCATCTCTCCACAATGCCAATGGAGTGTGAGGCCGTTAACTCGACCTCCTCGATGGATTCACCACATATCTCCAGGGTGATGTCGTCTGCGAACCCGACAATCTTTACCCCGCTCGGGAACTCAAGCCGCAGTACCTCGTCGTACATCATGTTCCATAACACCGGACCCAGGATCGAACCTTGCGGGACGCCTGCGGTGATCTGCACACGTTTCTGGCCTGCCTCTGTATTATATACCAGTACGCGATTCTGGAAGTAGCTTCCGAGAATCTTGTACAGGTACCCAGGAACCTGAAGGCGTTGGAGCGAGTCGGCGATAGCCGCCCAACTGACGCTATTGAACGCATTCCTCACGTCACGGGTGACCACCGCACAGTATCGTACTCCTCGCCTCTTGCGCTGGATTGCCACCTCGGCCGTCTTAGTGACGGACAGGATGGCATCCACCGTCGACTTCCCTTTACGGAAGCCAAACTGATTACTTGACAGACCGCCTATACCCTCCGTGTATGTTGTCAGTGTGTTGAGGATTACCCTCTCGAGCACCTTACCCGCTGTATCCAACAGACATATTGGTCTATATGCCGATGGATCTCTTGGTGGCTTCCCTGTCGTTGGTAGCAACACAAGGGTCTGAATTTTCCAGGCGTCCGGGAAGACGCCCTCGTCCAGACACTTTTGCATCACCACCCTGAACATTTCGGGATCCAGCAAGATAGCCGTCTTGATGGCCAGGTTCGGAATACCATCCGGTCCCGGCGCTTTGTTCACCTTTAGCGACTTTGCTATCGCAATGAGTTCATCATTCGTCACCGTCGCCTCGTCGCCGACCCCCGTTGTGCCGTTGTCGGTGCCCACGTGGTCATGGGTGTTCGGCTGAGCCGTCCACCCTTCCGTCGCTATGACAGCGTTAAGGTCTGGGATACTGGAACGCCGGTTATGGGACACGTCTACGGCGGCGGGGGGCCATGGACTTGGGTCGTGGCTCGGAAAGAGTCCCCCAACGATCACCTGCAGCAGCTCTGGTGAACGCTCGGTTGGAGCCGCCGATCCTCTGGTTTTGGCCATTACAACCCGGTAGGCGTCACCCCACGGATTCGTATTGGCCTTCTGACACAGACCCTCGAAGCAGGCTCGCTTGCTGGCCTTTATCTCCCTCTTTAGTGCGGCCTTCGCGGCGACTAGCGCCCCTCTACGCTCGATTCTATCGGCGTCTGACCGCGCTCTTTGCACCCTCCGTCTTGCGTGGAGGCATGTTCTTCGGAGGTCGGCGATCGACTCCGTCCACCAATACACCGGCGATCTTCCATTCCTCGGTTTGACTTCCCTCGGCATGGTCGCATCGCACGCTCGTGTAAGTGTCATAACGAGTCTTTCACCGCAAGGTTCCTGGGTTTCGCGTAAGTTTCGTTCCCTCTCAAGCGCCTCTTTAAAAACCTCTACATCAAAGTAGGACGTCCTCCATCTGCGGGCGAATGGAGTGGATGCTCCTCCTTCCGCACGCTGCCTTGTATTGTGGACGATACAATAACGTACCGCCAAGTGGTCGCTATGGGTGTAGCCATCATCCAACCTCCAATTGCTAATTAGCCCAGGACTGCTAAATGTTATATCGATAATCGATTCCGCTCCATTTCTATGGTAGGTACTCTTGGTACCCACATTGGCTAGGTCTACATTGAGCCTAGCCAAGGCCTCCAGAAGAATCTGGCCCCTAGGGTTGGTAAGGCGGCTCCCCCACTCGAGCGCCCAAGCGTTGAAGTCCCCCGCTATTACCAACGGGTTCAGGCCAGTTAGCTCCGTTGTCATCCGATCAAGCATATTGGAAAACTGTTCGATCGACCACCTTGGCGGTGCGTAGTAGCTGCAGAAGAACACTCCATTCACTTTTACAACCACGAAGCCTTCGTTTGTGTTGGACACAACCTCCTGAACCGGGTACTTACCCGTCGTCCATAATGCCGCCATATTAGCCCTGTCCGCAAACCAGTTCCCTTTGCCGGGTGGGATGCGGTATGGGTCGGAAATTATGGCGATATCCGATGCCGACTCGCTAACTGTCTGACACAGCAGTTGCTGGGCTGCCTCACAATGGTTCAGGTTTAGTTGGGCTACCTGCATTACGGTTGGCTCGTTGGTATACCCTTAGCGACCGGGCACTTGCCCCCCCCCCCCCCCATGACGTGCTTATCGGCCGGTTTCCCGGCGCACATCAAGCATTTGGGGGGACCTTTGCAATCCCGCGCCTTGTGGCTAGTGCTGCCACACCTTCTGCACATGTTGCTCCTATCTGGGCCTTTGCATTCCCAGGACATGTGCCCGCTCTCTAGGCATCTGAAACATGCCTTCGGCGGCTGGTGCAGGCTTAGTGGGCATATTGATCATCCCACCTTCACCTTCGCCACTTTCAACGCCGCGTCTGCGTCGACTGCCGCTACCCTCAGGGTTGCCACCTGGGTCCCAAGTGGACCCTTCCTCAGACGTATTTCTGCGGCGGCAACCTCGACCTTGCACTGTTCCTTCAGTGCAGTGGAGATCTCGTCTGCCTCGGTGATCTCATCCAGGTTTTTACACTGGATCGTCACCTGCGAGACTAGGGCGCGCACCTCCGCACCCTCACCTAAGGCCTGTTTTGCCAGGTCTCTATACGCCGGGCCCTTAAGCGTTGTCGCTTTTTTAAGCTCCAGGAGCATTTCGCCGGTGCGGGTACGGCGTATACTCCGCACGTCGGCGCCTAGGCCTGCCAGTTTAGCGTCCCCGCGCATCGCTTTCAAGACCTCGGAGTACTTTGACGCCTCGGTCTTAACGATGAGGGCCTCTCCGCGGTTACGCTTGCGGGCCACCTGTCGCTTATCTTTTTCTTTTTTGGTTTTATTGCTCTTTTTCCTCACTTTATTCCATGGGGCTTACCTGCCCCGCCTGGGGTCATCACTTTTCCCCCTCCTAGCACTGGCATCTGCCTCCGTGCTGGTTATGGCTGTTGTTGTCGTTGGAGCCCTGCCGCTCGGGCCCCCTTCGGCGCTTGAGACAACACGCGAGCTGGTCGACGCGCCTTTCGCGCTGGGCTTAGCGCCGGGGCCTCTCTCTTTGCGAGAAGCCGAAGCTGGTCGCGAGGATGGACCCTCTGACCCCGCCGCCACGTTCGCATAGGTTCGTTTCCCCTTTGGGGCTTCCGACACGATGCGCTTCTTAGAAGCGCCGGGTGCCGTCTCGCCCGGGGACTGCCTAGCCCGCTTGGAAGTCCCCGCCCCCATGGTTAGGGTGGACTCTCCGACGGAGACGGATGATTCCGTCTGCGTCTGCTTCGAGGCAATGTCCCTCGCCCTTTCGGTGGCCGCTAGCCACGAACACCTCTAGTAGGGGCAAAATGAACACCACTTGTTTCTGGAATCTAACCTCAACGCCCACTTTGTTGGCTTGTTTACATTGTTTACCTACGCAGTGTTTTGGTGGCAGTGATGGTGCGAACGCACAAAAGACAATCGGGAAGGCAGCAATTCTCCAAAATGGCCATGAAAGCGGTCATAGATTCTGTCCGCCGGAGTGGAACGTCCATCAGACGAGCAGCCAAGGACCATGGAATTCCAAGACCAAGTATTTGCCTTGAAAGGCCGACGACAGGTAGGAGCTGTGACATCGCCGGAAAGAGGGCTACTTTCCACTGCAAGCATTTGCATGTCAGCAACGGGACAAATACTGCCACCTATGATGATATTCCGTACGGCCCGTTTGACTACCAGTCTTATGGAAGGTGCTCCACCAGACACGGTATTTGTCTGCAACTCTTCCAGTTGGATGACTGTGAAAGAATTCAACACCTGGTTCGAGCATTTTCTAAAGCACACGCGTCCAACAGCTGATAACCCGGTTATTTTGATTTTGGACGGTAATTCTTCGCATACGACGAACCTTGGCTTTATTGAAAGAGCGCGTGAGTGCCATGTGACAGTCGTGTGCTTGCCCCAAGCCACCCCCCCCCCTTCCCATTGAAACAACAAACTACAGCCTCTCGACATAAGCAACGTGGGGCCGCTCAAGACGGCTTTCTCGAAGGAAGTGGAGAGTTTCCTCAAATGCAATCCTGGTAGGGTTGTCACCCTGAGCGAAATCAGCCGGCTTTTCGGTTCGGCTTTCATGAAGACTTCTAACGCGGCTCTTGGTGGCAACGGATTCCGTAAGGCAGGAATTTTTCCGCTGAACCGGTTTATCTTCAACGATAATGATTTTGCGCCAGCTGACGTAACGGACGTTCTTTCAGCAGACCCAGAAACCGATCGTTTAAACAATAAACTTGGTGACGAAGCACTTGAATCCAACGCAGCCGATACTGAAGCAGATACTGTTTTTTCTTGCAGCACTGCCACCTGCAACCTGCTGCTGGCTGCGCGAAGCAACCACTGTGTTTGTTTATGTTCACTCAGCATGGAGGAACTGTGCTGCTAGAAAAAAACAGTCCAATGAGCCGTTCGATTGGATAGCAATCAGTTTCAGCTTAATAACTTTTTCCACAAGCGTCGGATCGCTTTGCGGTCTTCTAAGAAAAGTTTCTTTGAAAAATTTCCCAGCAAGCTAAGCTATTGATTTATTTTTAAAGGACAACGGGTCACCTCGCCAGATATTTCTTTGAAAAGGTAAGTTTTCCCATATAAAATACTATGGAAAATTATAGTAAAATATAGTTTCACCGATCGAGTTGAAATTGTGCACAGTTATTATAGGAACCAAAAGGCTCCCAAAAATCAATTGGGAACGAAAATAATTTTGTTTCATATATCCGTGTCCCAGGCTAATGTACATATGTTATAGAGTCAATTTCTGAGTCTAATCCAGTTTTTAGCAAGGTGTCCATTATGCCCCATAAGGGTGTTCATTTCGCCCCGTACCCCATCCACCAACCCGGTTTACAAAGAAGTTTTCAAATTGTTTTTACAGACTTAAATTCACTATTGTATTGCTGAAAACGATTGGAGTGTATGGTATATGGATATTATTTGAGGTTTAACTATTTATCTCCGACAATTACGGGTATTTTACACTCATAAAATGTATTTTCCCTTAAGGTGTTCATTATGCCCCCAATTCCCCTAACTCGACGTTTGCATGGGTGCCAAACCTCTATTGAGTATTCTTTTTTCCGATTAAATCCGATCGCAGTAGGCGCAATCAACAACCACATATTGCATCGTGATGGAATGAGAAACGTGGTGAATGTCGGATTGGGACATCGATGCAAGTCCCGAAGAATCCTACTGGTAAAGACGAACGTTCATGACATTAGGATTGCGGTCCCATGAATCCTGAGAATACAGGGTGCGTCATGAAATTTTGCAGTAAATGACATGTCTTAGAAATATCACACCAGTTAGTCATATTTGCAATAAAAGCTTTGTAGTGTATTTACATTCGATACACGAGGGAATTGTGAATTATTTCATTCATGAAAATTACCTTTCTTTTCGACCATTGGAGTTGTACGCTAGCAGATACTACCGCATGCATATTTTATCAGGTTTCGATCCATAGATATCATAGCCACTTTGATTTTAGCTGCGATCTAAGTGTGATGTAAGGAGCTCTATTGGTATCCCTCGACGACGTCCCAAACAAAATAATCCAAAGGATTGATATCGGGACTGCTAAGAGGCCAAATTTCTTTCTTCTCAAAACTTTGGAACATTTTCCACAAAAACCATTTCTGTGTTTTCTAAGCATTATGAGCAGGTGCTCTGTCTTGTTCGAAGATCAAATGACGGCCATGTTACAACAACATCCTGCAGAACCTCCAAGTATACACTACCAGTCAATAGTATCGGCTCACTTCGAAAAACATTGGGGATTATTTTTTTCTATTATCGTGCAGGTTTGGGCCGAAGGGTCTCAGATTGTTGTGAAACTTTATCCGCGCGCAGGGTTCATGGATATACTACTGTGTTAAAAAAATAGGGTGACTTTTTAATTTAAATATTGCGCGTTTGAGATATTGTCCAAAAAATTTTTTTACGTTGATAGGCTTGTTAGTGACATATATTTGGCATTTCATGACATTCCCTCCATAATTAGTTTATTTACGCTTGTGTTTTCTAAACGACCAAAAGTGCTTTCGGCGATTTTTAAAATGTCTGAATTTGTTGAGCAAAGAAGTGCCATTAAATTTTGTTTGCGGAACGATATTTCTGCTGCTGAAACGTTGAGGATGGTGCAGAAAGCCTTCGGTGAGTCAGTCATGTAGAAAAAAAAATGTTTATAAGTGGTACAATGACTTCAAAGATGGTCGAGAAAGCGTTGAAGACTTGCAACAGCCAGGACGGCCATCGACGTCAACTGATGAGCAACACGTGAAGAAAATCAAAGAGTTAGTGTTTGAAAATCGTCGATTAACAATTAGAGACCTTGCCGATATGCTTCGCATCTCAATTGGATCGATTCAATCGATTTTTAAGGATCAATTGGGCCTCAGAAGAGTCAAATCCCGTTTGGTGCCGAAATCGCTCAATTTTCTTCGTGAGTTTTTTGCCAAAAATTCGACTCATATCGCTCCACAACCACCGTATTCACCTGATTTGGCTCCGTGTGACTTCTGGCTATTCCCAAAACTCAAAAAACCACTTCGAGGACACCGTTTTGTATCGATTGAAGAGATTCAACGAGAAACGCTGCGCGCATTGAGGGGCATCCTGGAAGCCGACTATATGGCCTGGCATAAGTGCATTGCATCAGAGGGGAACTACTTTGAAGGGGACGAAATAGATTTTGATGATTAAATAAAGATTTTTTGAAATATAACAAAAGTCACCTTATTTTTTGAACACAGTAGTATCAACAAAAAACAATATTAAAAAATCCAGGGTTGCCATTTTTGCTGGCAAACGCCAATTGAAGTTTTCCGATTTTCCCGAACATCACTAACTTCAAAAATTCATAACTCAAGAACGATTTAGTATAGAACAACATTTTTTTGACCAAACTATAGTGAAATTTTCTCTAGAACAGCAAAATAGCATTTTTTGACCATACAAAATCCTGGGTTGGCTGTTGTAGAGACAATGGAAGCGCCAGAGGAGCTGCCTTGGGTGTGACAGGCTCTTCATCCATCGTTCTCTTTGCACAACACCTGGCCAGGTCCTTATGATCAGCAGGTATGGGACAAAAGTGTTGAATAGATGTCTGCTGGAGAAGATGCCTAGAACTCATAGGCGTAGCCAGGATTTCAAAAAGGGGGGGGGGCGAGTTTTTTTTAGAGAGAGAGAGAGAGAGAGAGAGAGAGAGAGAGAGAGAGAGAGAATTACATCGTCTCCAACCAGTGGTTGCACATACTGAACAATTAATATTAACGGACACTTAACGGACAATACAACGCCCGGTGGACCAGTAGAGTAGGGTAATTTTCATGTTCCGACAGATGGAGCGAGAATGGAGCCCCATTTATGTGACATTACGCCTGAATGCGGGTGGATTATCTTCTCTACTCTCACCCAAAGTATTTGACAATACCCGTCCGTTTCTTGCAACAAGATTAAACAATTCTAGGCTTGTTCAAACCACATTGAATGTCAAACATTTAACGGGTCATGTTGGATTTTTGTATAGAATAACCACCGAATTTCTTTGCAGTTTGAACTGAAAATGTACTTTTCATCCGCGACCCTCTCACCCAAAGCAACACAGAAGAAACACCGTTTTTTACTCACCATGCTCACACCGTTTGAATAGATTATATTTTTTTAATGGTTGTTCAAATAATAAGTGATTAGCTTTTAACAAACATACATTTTGAGTTTTGGTGGTTTATAGCTTATGGTTTGTGTCCCCTTTTCTCACCTTTAGTATAATTATTTTATCTGATATTTTCTAAACAGGAACATCAAACATAACCTTTTAAAACGACGTAAGTAACAAATGTAAGCAAGCTGTGTTTTTTGTGCTGAATTGTTGCTACTTGCATTCTCAACACACGAGTAGTTAGTAAATAATTTAAGAAATTTTATTCATCAATGACGAAAAGAAATTCATATGCGTTCCAACAGCTATTCCTCAATATTTTAAAAATAATTTATATACACATCTGTATATAATTTGAACCGATTTATCTGATATGATCCAACTGAAACACGTTCTGTCAAAACACGGTATATGTAGCAATCATGTGTATCTGAGTAGTATGAAACCAAAACGGTGTATCATTGAATTACACTAAAATTGTTGTTCAAATTTGAGAAATACAACCATTTTGCATATTTTTCTATTCGTGGTTATTTCAGCTGCATGAAAAAACATTCGTTTTGTTTTGTTTGCTTGTTTTTTTTAATTACATGCTGGAAAATATTATACTTACTTTTGAAAAACTTTCGAATGTCCATTTATGGTACTTCTGGATAAAATGAATCAAATAACTGCTTTAGACTGCTTATAATTAAAAAAAAAACCGTATGTATTTTACCCGATGATTCGTTTTGTTATGAAGGTTCTTCTGTTTATAAACACGCGCAGAACCATCGCTTATTCTTCCGGTCTTCCTCTAAACTCTCCACCGATTGCTTGTCGATCTGCCAAACTTGGAAGACATCTGCATGGAGTTATCTCAAATTATAATAATCCGTCCAATCTATCACAAAACGTTGCAATTGGTTGAGCGGACTGGAGATAATAAAATCCATTTGTACAAGGCCAAGTCTCTCCCGGTTGGTATTAAACCGATGAGCATGGATATCAATAGAAACATAAAGTTACCAGAAGGCACAAAATGCATCTACGGACTCTTATTTTTACGAAATCCCTCAATTTCAATTTTTAATGGATTAGCATAGATTGTTCATTAGACACTTCAGCTTGATTGATACAGTTATTAGTTACAGCAGTGCAATAGATTGTAGAATACAGTAGTAAAAATTGTAAGTTACGAAAAAAGAGTTTGGTTCGAGCATCGGCTGTGAAAGGTTGTGTCGATGCTTTATTACGCACTATTTTCCTATCGAACATGGCGCGTTTCGTGTTGTTTCGGTTATCTATTCGGTGTAACGAGTGATCGAGTGAGCACAGTAAGAGAACAACAAAGCGTCTCTCAAGCGTTCATAAAATTATCCTTGTTTTCCTAACGGAAAACCACCATCACACTTTGTGAGTGGCTCCAATAGCATCCTTATTTTTGGTTTAACTCAGATCAAATCGGATTTCCAACATTATAAAAAATCACCTTGTTTTTCCGATGAAAAAACACCATTACACTTTGTGTATGGCCCCAATAGCATCCTTACTGTTGTAATCGGTTCGAATCAGAAATCGGTACTAGTATTTAAATATTTTACTAAACGAAGCGTGAATTCAGCTTATTGTTTACCAAAACGAACCCTGCTGCCACCCAATCTTGTCATCCAAAATCCCAGTGATTTCTCGTGGAAGTGCGGCGGTGGTCTCGGCTTCCAATAAAACGTCCAAATAAACGTTAACGCATTCCTACCCTTTCCTTATTTGACCTGCATTCGGGCGAGGCCAGCGCCGGTATTGCCTTAGTTTGGGATCACCAGTTTTACACATTGAGCATGTTTGCATCATCTGTTGATCTTCTGAGTAATAACAGCTGAACTGGCAGTAACGGAATAACAACTTCGGGCGGTCAATCATGCTCATTATCCTGCTCATGCTCATAAAAACGGATAAATTATTTGAATAGGATAAGACAACTGAAACTTCTCGCCCTGACTAGCTTGCTGTTCTGCTTCTCACACGCTGAATCAAACTGTAAGATATGATCAACATATATTCTCAATAATACGAAACTACAGTACCCTAAAACGGGGAAAGCGGGGTAACGGGGCGGTTTGACCCATTCCATGAATAGTTCAAATAAATATTTTTCGTTGATACTTTTTCTAACTATCAACTGTGTTTCTTTATCTAGTATTATTTGGCTTCTGAAAGCTATAGCATAGGTTTGAATATTCAGTTTTTTGATTAACCAAGAACTGAACATTTTATTGAGCATAGCTTCTTCAACTTTCAGCTAGCGGGGAAAAAAATCAATCAATGCTTATCTAATAGCTAACATTACAGATTAAGAGATATTTCCCTAGTAGCACATTTGTTTCAACCCAGTAAAGGTGACTGCTCTGTGACTCAATTAAGTCACAATAGAGCTGCTGAAACCAGTTTTGACTGTTGTGTGCTGCTTGGGGTTTTTAGATACTTTAGGCTACATAGGTTGGGTTCTAGGTTAAAGGAAAAATATTGTAATAAAATTGTTACTCGTTACTATTTAAAAACTATTATATAATTACAACTTTTTTCTCATGGATGTCAATTTTTTACGCTTTTTTGCTACAACTTGTTACAAAATCGAGGCAACTTCGCGTAATTTGGCTTTTTTATTTAGGCAAAGGAGCAATCTGACAAACATCCCAAGCAACACTAAATCGTCATATTTGGTTACAGTGACTTGATTGTGACTTAATTGAGTAGTATTGGAGTAACATCAACTGTATTGCAACAAGTTACCTTGCAACCTTCTAGAGATAAAAAATAAATAATAATATATTGAAACAAATAATAAAATTCTAAAAATAAAATCAAAACTTAGGGGGGGGCAACGGCCCCCCCCCTGCCCCCCTGGCTACGCCTATGCACCCCCCCCCCCCATCCAAAACTCGAGAAGTAGAGAGGGGGGGGGAGGGGGGGGGTGCCGTGCCCAAAAAAAAAAAAAAAAAAAAATAAAAATAAAAAGTGGTGACGGCGGCCGGAAAGAAAAATGTTTTTTTTTTTTTTTTTTTTTTTGCTCTTCGGACCCAGACCGCTCCCACTTCCATCCAGCAACCCCCACCCCCCAGGGCCAGGGGCTTTCCCCCGTCCCGGCCTATCGGTTGGAACATGAGCACCTACCCTTGCCCTACCCCGTTTTGGCTTATGGTTATAGCGCCATTTCCCCCTCCCCCAAAAAAAAAAAAAGATTTGCCGAAAGAAAATCATTCGCTCGCTCACTGTTGCTACGCTCCTACCGCTATTTGCTTTTCATTTAAAGTTCACTCGAGGATTGATGATTTTCCCAGTTCCTGTACTCTTTCTCAACCGATTGATGAAACACCATAGGCCAATCTCTAGTATTCTTGAAACACGGAATTCAACTTGTTTTCACTACTTTGCACTACTTATCTCGGAAACTATTGATCTAAAAACTGTTCTTCAGTAGTGAGAATAGGTATGGCAACAGATAATTTTACGAAAATTGTTATGGTGTAGAGGGAAAACGTCTTCTCTGCACCCATTTTCTATTCAATATTTGCACAGATTTTTTTTAACGCCACTGCACTATGGTCCAGATCACGAATTTACGAGGAAACAGCGGCCTAAACTTGAAACTTTAAAGCAAAGTGATGTTCTACAACATGGTTTGTATCAATAAGGCCCATTTTTTGATGTTGATGAAAATAAGGATGGTCCCCATTTTCACGGAAATACAAAAACTAACTTTTTTATTTGCAGAAATAGACGTTTACATTTTTGAGCAAAGTTGTGGTGGAATTTTCATATATACATTTTTTCGTAGCTTTTGTCAATTTTCAATTGACGGATTTAGGGCAATTTTCCTTCATCAACCTAGGGTGTACCACAAAAAATGTTTTTTTTTTGGCCCTAACTTTTTTATCTCAATTCCCACCGTAAAGTTGTGTTCCGACGAGTTTTAGAACTTTTGAAGACGCGTATTTTGGTTCACAAATTTTGCCCCTTCAACCAATCAATAGTTATTGAAGTTTTTCTAAAAACAATACACCCTTTTCAAATGTTGATTCCTATGATTTGGGCAAAATACGTTATTTGAGAGGGAAATTTATATTGTTAAACATATGTGAAAACTAGCGATATCTTATTTCTGTATCTTGAGAAAATTACATTTGAATCTGGGATGGTTTTAGAAGAAAAACTTCAATAACTATTGATTGGTTAGAGCTAGCGGCAAAGTTAATATATCAAAAAAAGCGCATAACCTTCGATGGTCGAATTGTTTATCCGTGAATTCTTTATTCCACCAAGGAACCTTACAAAACCTCAGTTTGACAGTTCTTCGAAGAGATCTTGCGCTGGAATCCGTAAACGGGTGTTATTATAAAAACATGCAGGTTTCACGTGAAGAAGTAGTGAATTTTTGGATCAACGGAAAAGGTGTTAAAGATGTTATTGAACATTTATCTAAAAGAGATCCGCTCATCTGTATCGCGAGTGCCAAAAAGTGGCTGGAAGTAGAGAAGCTGTGCCTTTCCAAACGTTGGGGTAAATGTTCCCGCACCTTTTCTCGGTTTGCGGAACAACATGTCGGTTGGTTGGCGAAAAAAATCTCATTCCCTCTTAATTCTCCGAGAACTGTGCGGCAATACAAAAATAAGCTTTTCTCGGAAAGCGGCCGAAGAACGCAGCTGTGAAATCTTAAGTCCCAATTCAGCACCGAAGAGCTGGGCTCGCAGCGGAATTAAGTGCAAGAGCAGAAACAAAAGAAATGGGGACCACCCTAATTTTAATCAACATAAAAAAATGGACCTTAGTGATACAAATCACTTTGCTTTAAAGTTTCAAGTTTAGGCGCTGGGAGCATGTTTCCTCGTAAATTCGTGATCTGGACCATAGTGCACTGGTATTTCCACCGTAGTTCTGGTTAGGTCGTGCAATATAGAACGTTTGCAAAAACATAGAACTGGATAATAAGTAGTGATTCGCACAATTCCGAAAGTGATTCTTCGTCACTGAAATTGTCTCGCCCACTTCATGACAAATATAGCTGCGTGCCTAGATTTGCTTTTTATTGTTTATATAGGAAAGTGCACTTTTCCAAGCACTAAATTTAAATCGTACCTTCCATAAAAACCAGTACCATGAGAATAAATCCCCATACGCAGAGAAAAAAAGTGACAGCTCACGAAAACTCTATAGTGAAATTTTCTCTAGAATTTGGAAAAATAAAATCTTAAAATAATTTCCAACAAAACTTTCCACACTGAAGGAAAATTTCTTGGAAAAGCCAGAAAACCCTTTTTCTGAGTCATGAAAAATTTTGAAAAAAAAATTTTCTTTTATTTTTAATTCATAAGCATACATTAGTGAAATTTTGGCGATGGTTTTTTTTTGTTTTTGAGTAATGCTTGATAAACTTTGGGCCTGTCACTTGTCTTCATACAAAAATGAAAAAGTTCCTAAATCTGTCGTCGTCTTGTTTGCTCGGTTTGTTTCTCATTAGATTGGTTGCCGCTAGGTTAAATGTTGCTCATTTTTTAAATTAGTTCGTTTTTCAAGCCTCAATTGCAAATCCTTTAAGGAGCCGATGGTAAATTAATTTGTTCTTTAACAATAGCCAACGGCGTATTATTGCATCTACGTGCTTGATTATCAAAGGCTTACGTTGACATGAACACTCGTGACTTTGGATGGGAAGGTGAGGAGGGGGGAGGCAACGGGGTGCGGGGCAGCATATGCCCCCATATTGGCATGGAATCCTATATGCAATCCAAATTTCATTAGGGTATGTGTCCCTTGACTCAGCCTAATATGCAACGATCGATTAAATTGTTTATCATAGCTCGTAAAACATTTTAGCTGTAAGCAATGTTTAGCTAGTTATACACTTGCTTAGATACGTTTAATAAGACGTTTTGTAGCATGTATCACGAAAAGTTACACAACTCTTTTTATAAAGTCAGAAACTTTCGAGGGATAAGGATGTAATGTCGGTCTAAAAGCATCATGTTGGGTCTATTCATGGATGCAACTTCGTCCCATTCGATGGATTTTTTTTATTAACGGGTGTCCACTAAAAAATGAGAATGATTTCAATACTTTTACATCAGAACAAAAACGGCCGCATAGAAATGTCACTTTAGATGAATGAATCATTGCACTCTCCAGAAAATTTTCATACACTCTTATTTCACTCTAACATGTTCAGTCGTGTTCAGCATGCCGTCGAAACAGGAAGAACTGCGCGCGCGCGTTGTACAATTCTTTCAAGCGAACGAAGATCGTGGAAAAAAAATACACGGTGGACCATTTTTGTCGTGAAAAAGTTCCGGTATCCACCGTATACCGTATCCTGGCATGCATGAGAGCAACCCGGAAGAAAGGTTGCGGCCGTCCAGCGAAAATAATGAATGAGAAAACGCTCCGCTCGCTGCGCAGCATGTTCAACAACAAGGATTCGGTAAGTCAACGGGAAGCAGCCCGAAAGTTCCATTGTTCGAAGTCACTCATCTGCAAGACGCTAAAGAAAGAAGGAATAGTGTTTAGAAAGAAAACCAGATCCCCAGAGTAAACAGATGAGCAGATTTAAACCGTGAAATCTCAATGCCGCTGGATGACTCGGAATTACGGCGGAAAATCTTTCGTTCTGGACGACGAAAGCTACTTTACTCTTTCGAAGTCTCAGATACCGGGAAACGATCGATTCTACACTAAGGACAAATCTACTACTCCTCCAAAAGTAATGTATAAGTTCAAGCACAAATTTGAATCGAAGGTTATGTTATACATCGTAATATCCGATAAGGGTATTTCGAAGCCGTGGTTCAAACCAAGCGGTTTGGCCATCAACCAGGAGGTGTACCAAAGAGAGTGTTTGCAGAAAATACTCATCCCATTTCTTAAACAACATCACTCGGATGGCAAATACGTGTTTTGGCCGGACAAGGCATCATCGCACTACGCAAAAAAAAAACGCTAACGTTTTTGGAGAGCCAAAATATACCATATGTCCCAAAAGACCGGAATCCGACAAATTTGCCACAGTGCCGTCCTATCGAGGATTTCTTCGGTCTTTTGAGCTCCATGGTATACAAGGATAATTGGAAGGCCAAGAACACCAAGCAACTTACCAACAGGATCAAAAGCTGCATCCTAAAAATCGATGTGGCTGCCGTCCAACGGTCATGTTCCAGCATAACGACTAAGCTGCGCCGCACGGCGGACCACCGTCCATATGACAATATTCACTAAACTTAGTTTGAAGATTTTTATTCTTTTTATAAAAAAAAAAAAAAATAAAAAAAAAAAAATTTTTTTTTTTTTTCTCCCACTTTTTTTTTTCTTTTTATTTTTTAAAACACATCATAAAAATACTTTCTTTGTTTTTTTATTTTCCTTTTTTAATTAAAGGAAAGTTATATCTATTTTTTTTCCCCACACCAAAAATAAAAAAAAAACAAAAAAAATTTAACTGCTTTGAAACACTTAAGAGATTTTCACATATGATTTATTGGTCCTTCGATAATGAAAACATAATAATTCACTCTTCACAGGTTCTGTTCCTTGGTTTGTGTTTAGATGAGCCATTTGTAAAATAGGGTAGGGAACGGCTTAATCAGGGGTCACTATTTTAATCAGTTGTTAGAAAATAGGTCTATAACTCCTACATTTTCCAAATTATTTCACTTTTAATGATACGATCATAAGCTTTATCTATTGGGCCAATGATTCGATGTATGAATCATGATTGATTATCAATTTATTACTGTCATTTTGAAGATTTAAAATACATCATCTAGAAACCATCAGTTTCTGACCTGCTGAAGAAGTTCGCTCAAATTTTGCCTTTGTGTATTTTGCATTTGCATCGCGTGTACCGGAGAGCATGTCTTCATCAGCTCTCTCCCACAACTAGGCTTGTTGCCAGAATGTGATGTTGAACATTGAGTTAAATTTATTACATATTTAGACAATCTGAAATCGCTATTTATTTCATGTTTCATCCAGTCATTGGATGTTGATCTATGCTTATGATTATATTGTCCATCATCTGGCACTATCATTTGCAATAAAAAATATGTTTTGGAGCTGTCCAATAGTACCCAACGATAATTAATGCTTCGCTGTTGAGCTGCAGCTATGGCATCACTGTTGCTTTTGAGAGAGCTCATGTTTCCTCTCTTCTTTGTTATCCATGGATATAGCGCACCGGTAATGTAACGTGAAGCCTGCTGTCTCTTGCATTTGTTTGTTTTTAAACGAAGCATCCCGTTTGTCGTCACAGTCGCTTTGGCTAACATTTGCGTGAGAGTAAATGAAATAAGAAATACACATTGCCAATCTAAAGATCAATGACAAACTAAAAGTTTGGTCGTGTAGGTCTGTCTCATAACCTACTAGGAGACAAGTTTGTGGTCGTAGCAATCGACATGTTTTGATTTATTGTTTTCGAGAGCGTAGGGAGCGGATTTAGGAAATTGACGTTTGCAGCAAATCGTCAACTGGCCTATTTCATTTCGCCTTCGCACACATGCACAGAATCGCACTCATACAATATTGTTAGTTTATGTACAGATTGAGGAGCTGAAGAAAACATTTTTTTAATCGGAAAGCAATCCGCATGTGTTTAAGAAGTCCCTGCAATTGGGAACTTTATTCCATGGCTATGAAATTTTCTGAGCCTAATGCTCGTTGCTGAAGGTATGTTCCGATAGACCAGACGTAAGCAGTGGGATTAATGTCTAAATATTGGCAGTTCTAATTATAGATTACATACAGCTTCATCAAATGTCTCAGGGGCTGACTAAACTGCTTAAAACCCGTCCCGTACCCTATAAATTAAAAAAAAAAAAAAAAAAAAAACAATATTTTGTTTTGTTATGGTAGAGTAAGCTATGAACTATATGTATGTTATTAATCTAAAATAAACTCTCTGTTCTATCTGTCACTCGCCACCCGCCATACGTATTTCATTTCCTTTAGGGTCCCGGCCCAGTCGCCTTCCGCCTAGCCCCGGCAAAACAAAAGAACAAGAGAAATTTTTTTTTTTTTTGTTTTCCTGTTGACGACGCCGAACAACAACAAAGAAGAAAAACACCAACAAGAAGGGAAGGGAAACAAAACCAACTCAAAAACGCCCCGCGTGGGGGGAGTTTTGGCGTTTCCAACCAAGAAGACCCCGCTGCCCGGAGGAACTTGGGGGGCTGTAGCACGGGGAGAAGAGGATCCGGTAGACGCAATTTCCCTTCGAGCACTTGCCACCATCTGCCTCAGCATTGAGCCGGTGAACTATAGTCTGGTTCAGAGTGCAGAAACGGCAAAAGCGGCATGTACCAATTTGAAAAACGCTTTCTTGGACGATGGAATGACCCGGCGGATAGGCTTACTACGGAAGCTAACCAGCATATCGCTATCCGAGTGTAACTCCGTCGAGGAATATGTCAGATGTCGAACAGTCACAAACTGTCTGAAGTTGGCTTCAAGGTTGACGACACGTGGTTGGCGAGTTTTCTTCTGATGGGTCTACCGGAGATGTACGAGCCAATGATTATGGGTCTCGAGGCGTCCGGGACCCGGATTACGGCGAATGCAGTCAAAGCTAAAATCCTTCAAGATGTGAAGATGAGTAGTGTAGCAAAGTCCAATCCAATGACGGAGCTTTCTACAGTCACCCGAACAAGTCGAAGCAGAAGGAGAAAGCTTCAGTGAAGTGCTTTAAATGCAAGCGTTTGGGGCATTTTGCGTCAGAGTGTCAGAAGCGAGAGGCCAATGACAACAAAAAGGAGAAAAAATCGGGCAAGCAAGCTGCATTCAGTGTCCGTGATGTACCAACAAACGTGAGAGAGGAATGGATTTTTGATTCGGGGGCGACGTCCCATATGTGCCACACTAAGACGATTTTGAAAGGTGCCAAGTAAGTGGCACAGCATATCAACGTGGCCAACAATGCAGAATCTCCAGTGATCGCAACCGGAACAGTGAAGTTCACAGCTGGTGTGGAAGGTAATTCGTGCGATTTGACGATGGTTAATGTCCTGTGCATTCCAGACCTAGCGCTCAATTTGCTGTCCGTGAGCAAAATATGCAACAACGGATATCGTGTAGTTTTCACGAAGGACGCTTGTGAAGTGCGATCGCAATCCAACGAACTAGTCGGTATTGGCAGAAAGGCAGGAGGTCTCTACAAGTTGTGCTTTGCCAACAAGGAAGTTTCGTGTGCGGCAAAGGAAGCGGACGACACGGTTCTGTGGCACCGGTGGATGGGCCATTTGCATCATCAGAGCCTGAAGCAGCTACGTGATATGGCTACTGGTATCCGATTCCGGGATGCGACTATTCCCACGTGTACTGTATGCCTACAAGGGAAGCAACATCGTCAATCGTTCAAGAAGAAAGGCACTTGAGTTGGCGAGGTACTAGAACTGGTGCATTCGGATTTATGCGGGCCGATGGAGAACGTCTCGATAGGCGAGAGCAGATATTTTTTGACATTCATCGATGATGCTAGTAGAAAGGTGTTTGTCTACTTCCTCAAGTCAAAGAAGCAGGTCTTGGATTGTTTCAATAATTTCAAGGCGTATACTGAGAAACAAACCGGTAAGCGTATCAAGCGACTTCGAACGGACAATGGTTCTGAGTACATGAACCAGGAAATGGAACGATTCTTGCGCAGTTCGGGAATTCATCACGAAACGAAGGTTCCTTACAACCCGAAGCAGAACGGCCTCGCTGAGCAGATGAATCGGACAGTGGTTGAATAGGCACGGTGCTTGCTGTTCGATGCTGAGTTGGAAAAACGATTTTGAGCGTAAGCTGTTGCGACTGCGGTTTTCTTGGTCAATCGATCACCGACGAAGGGGTTAGCTGTGACTCCAGAAGAAGCATTCAGTGGCAAGAAACCAGACCTTTCTGAATTGCGAGTGTTTGGCACCAAGGTGATGTGCCATATCCCGAAAGTCAAAAGACAAAAGTGGGATGCGAAATCCGAGCCAGGAATCTTCGTCGGGTATGCAGTTCAATCGAAGGGTTTCCGTGTCTACGTTCCGCGGACAAAGAAGGTCGTCGTCAGTCGAGATGTCGTCTTTCTAAGCGAAATAGCAGATACAACGGTTCGGGGCGAACCAATCGAGATGGTCGACAACAAATGGATGCAGTTGGAGTGCAGTGATCCAGTCGTGGTGGACAATCCGTCAATCCGACAATCCGTCCGACAATGAATCGGACCTCGACAGTAGCATTGGTGAAACGGATTATGGCAGCGCAAACGACACTGTTGTTACGGTGTCTTCTCCAGCGCTCTCTCCGCAACAAGAGGACCCACAAAATGTGGTCAGGCGCAGCGCGAGAGAGCGCATACCTCCAGGCAAGGTAACCGATTATCGGTGCCGTTTCGTGAGTTAATAGGTGGTCTACAGTTCATCGGACCTTTAAAAGGGTTCAGCGATGCGGATTGGGGTAGTGACCCCGAATCAAGACGCTCAATCACCAATTATGTATTCCAGTTCGCTGGTGGATTGGTGTCATGGAGCTGTCGGTAGCAATCAACAGTTGCGCTCTCTACGACCGAAGTGGAATATATGGCAATGTCTGCCGCAACAAAAGAAGCGTTGTGGTGGCGAGGATTCCAAAACGAACTGTTTGGAGTACGACTGCCAGTTCAAATAAGCTGCGACAATCGAAGTGCAATTTGCCTGGCAGAGAAAGAAATTTTCACCCCGCCGGAGCACATCGACTTGCAACACCATTTCGTGAGGGAACAGGTCGAGCTGAAAACTATTGTGCTGCAATACGTGGAATCAAAGCAACAGAAGGCGGATGTTCTGACAAAACCAATTACCGGACGAAAGTTTCAGGAAGCCATTGAAGCCTTGGGAGTTGCTCGAATTCATGTTTAAGGGGGGATGTTGGCATAGTAAGCCATGAACTCTATGTTAATCATTAGTCTTCAATAAACCCTCAGTTCTATCTATAATTTGCTACGCACCAGACGTGTTTCATTTTCATTAATTGTTCATGGAGTTACCTTCATCCGCACTGACAAAACCACTCATGCAACATCAATCATAGTAACCCAGTCAGTAGACAAAATTTGACAGCCTTATCAGTCGAACTCTAACCGTGATGGCAAAAATAGTGAAGCAACTCCGTTCAGAAGTGTGCGCGTTCAAAAAACGGCACCCCGCCGCGTCGGAAACGGACATCGTGCGGCACATCTTAGCAATATTAGACAACAATCAGAGCATCGAAAGAAAGCTCGGTTCCGGGAGGCCGACGACCCAGCTCCAAAGGATGCTGAAGAGGAAGACCGAGGGAAAAGTGGCTACATCGCAGCGTGCGCTTGGCCGGGAGGTCGGTTCAACCGGCCAAACAGTGAAAAAGTATCTGGCGAACATGAACATGTCAGGAAGCGGAAGTCACGTCCACTGGTTTCGGAGCTGCAGGCACTGACCCAGCGGCAGCGGCTGAATAAGATGGTCAACTCGATTTTCGCGGCGAATCGCGACGTGGCGGTGGTGATGGACGACGAGACATGTCTCACCCTGGATGGCAACGACTGGAAGGGCACTTCGTATTTTACTCCCCCCACGAAGGAAGTGAGCTCCGAGGTGAGGTTCATTTCACACACCAACTTCCCCAAGAAGGTGCTGCTGTGTCTGACAATCAGCGAGAAGAGGATGTCAAAGCCGCTCTTTTTTCACTCCGGACTGGCAGTGAACGGGGAAAATTATAGTACGAAATGCCTGCCGGAAGTTGCGTCGTTCATCAAGGAATACCATAAGGGCGAAAACGCGGTGGCCCACTACTCGAAGCGATCGTTGGAGGAGATGGAGCGGCTGAATATCGATGTGGTACCCAAATCGGCGAACCCGCCCAACGTCCCCCAGCTGCGTCCCATCGAGAATTTCTGGGCCAACCTGAAGCGTAAGATCTACTCCAACAATTTTGTCGCGAAAACTGAGGAAGAATTGATAAATAAAACGAAGAAAGTACTCAAAATCATGCCTACACGCATGTTTTCGCCCGAATGTTCCGGTTAACTGCCGAAAGGCCGCTCGCAAGGGCGTAGAATTTTTTGCAAGTAAGCTTCCATGGGAAATTTATCAAATGCAATTAACTGTCATAGCTTTTTTTTTATCACCATCCGAAAACAGTCAATTTTTGAAATGCAAACGTTACTTAAAAACAAAAAAGGCCCATCGCTAAAATGTCATAAATAAAAGTTTATGAATTAAAAAACGAGAATATATTTTTACAAATTTCAGAAATAGTTTTTCCGGCTTTTCCAAGCAACTTTCTTTCACTGTGGAATATTTTGTAGGATTTTTTTTAATGAAAATTTTTCCGAATTTTTTAGAAAATTTCATTAAAGTTTGGTTAAAAAATTGTTCGGAGATGAATCGTTCTTGAGTAATGATTTTTTAAAGTTAGTGATGTTCGGGAAAATCAAAAATTGGCGTTTGCCAACTGGCAACTCTGCATTTTTTAATGTTGTTTTTTGTTCATATATCCATTAACTCTACGCGAGGACAAAGTTTCGTAACAATCTGAGACCCTTCGGCCCAATCTGTACGATAAAAAAAAATTTCTTATTGTTACGTTTCTTGATATTCTGCACAATTCCGACGCCAATGTCCACTTTTTTGGCAATTTCACGAACGGAACACGGTTTATGCGATTTCAAAGGGCTCGTACGCTGTCAGCTCCTTTTTCTAGTCCGATGCCCCCTTTTTTCGTCCAGATGTCGGTAAATCTTCAAGAGAACACGTTTATCTAAACTTCTTAACAGTCTCGAACACTGCAAATTTAGTGTTTCTCTCTTTCTTTAACATTTCAAGCTTATTGCTTTCGCAATTCGCTTATTGCTTGCTCTCAACTTAGTATTCTAAATGCACTTCCTTACTAACCTTACCAATCAGACTAAGGCCGGTGTGGCCTCTGCTGTACACAGAAGTTGTTTCCATTGTAATCGGTCCATGGCTGTACCTCGCCAGCCTCGCTGTCTGCGGAGGGTCCGCAGGTCGCCTTCTACTTGATCGATCCACCTTGCTCGTTGCGCGCCTCTTCTTCTTGTACCTGACGGTTCGTTTTCGAAAACCATTTTCACAGGGCTGTCGTCCGTCATTCTTACGACATGTCCAGCCCATCGTAGTCGACCGATTTTTGCGATGTGTACGATGGGAGGTTCAATTCGTGGTTCATTCGCCTCCTCCACGTTCCGTCTTCCATCTGCACTCCACCGTAGATCATACGCAGCACCTTCCGCTCAAAGACTCCAAGGGTGCGTTGGTCCTCCACCAGCAATGTCCATGTTTCGTGGCCGTAGAGAACTACCGGTCTAATTAATGTCTTGTAGATGGTCAACTTTGTGGTTCGGCGAACTTTGTTCGATCTTAGCGTCCTTCGGAGTCCAAAGTAGGCACGATTGCCAGCCATAATGTGCCTTTGTATTTCTCTGCTGGTGTCGTTATCGTCGGTCACCAATGAGCCCAGGTACACGAATTCGTCTACTACCTCGATTTCATCACCGTCGATCTGAACTCGTGCTAGGAGGCTAACATTTTCTTCTCGTGAGCCTCTTCCCTTCATGTATTTTGTTTTTAACGCATTAATCACAAGCCCAATCCTACCAGCTTCAGCCTTAAGTCTAAATGCACTTCCACAGTTATTAATTGAGAGCTTTCGATGCCAGGCACTATTTTTGCATTAGTATGATTCTGTGGCAAAACAAATCATACCCTATGCCCAGGGAGTCGAGAAATTGTCCTCAACGAAAAATACCTAGAAATTCTCATTCCCCATTTCGTGGTAATCGAACCCAGCCACCTCCAGGATGGTGTTGCTTTGTAGCTGCTCATTTACCGACTGAGCTAAGGGAGATAAGATTCAGTGCACTTCACGCTTTTTGCCATTTCTTGAAACTATAACTTTTCGGAAAACCATATGTGTAGAATTAATCTGCGAGTTGATAAGCTGATTCGACCCATCATTCGAAATTTCTCACTTTTTTCGATTTTTCTGGTTTGTTGACAAAGTCAACAATGTTAATGTAAACCATTGATAAACAGGTGTCCACTTTCATTAATGAACAGTCCTCAGTTCATTCTTCCGTCGCTGTGTGCGTTCATTCTTGTTGTTTTGTGAAAGGATTTCGTTGCAAGGAGATGTTTTTTCTTTGGGATGGATGAATGACTATTTTTAAAGCTTTACCAGTTGTTTACCTGTTTTGTACTATGAAGTTGTTGTTGCAAGAAGTTTGCGCGAAGGAAGATTTGGTTGGACTATTCTCTGAAAGCAAGTATTAATATTAAGCTACGCTAAAGACATCAAACCGAAAAGGACTGAAGTAACTTTTAACACATTTAACAAAAAAAAATCGGATTGCTTGGAAGAATTGACAAGTTTCTCATAAAATTGTCGGTGAAAAAAAACACCGAGACTTCTCCTGCCGATTCCCTGATAAATTCCCCATCCAATCCGGATCCAGCGGAGGCAACATCTACTGCTACATCCGGTAAAACTGTGAGTTCAAGGCGCCGATTCAGCCCTTCCCAATATTGATCTCACTCCATTTGAGATACGAATGCTCTATCGGAACGGCACCGACATGCAATCAGTCCCCAATCTGGACACTTTGAAGTGATCCGTAGCAATCAGCTCATAATTGTCCTCCGAGTCATAAGTGACCCCCATCCATTCATTTACTCTTTAATTTGCATTAAACTCGCTGAACCAAGCAAAATACTTCCTCAGAAACTTCTGCGGCATAAATTGAACTTTCCTGCTAAGTCATTATGATCATCATACACATATCTCACATATCCTGCTTGCGAGTAGAACCATCCTCAACCTCATCATCATCGTCGCCATCAACGGCAGGATTGACGCTAATTCATTGTCACCCTGCGACCTGCCCGACAGAAGCCATGGCGACGAAAGGCAAACATTTTGCTGCTCATTCATCATGCAGGGCGCGCAAAGGAAGATGCTGCACATCCAAATGGGATTTGCCAGATGAGATCCATTTCGTCTTTGAATAACTTATTCACTGGCTTGATATGAATTCCGACAACGATGGCAACGATGAATGAAGACCCCCGCGGGTGACGGCAGGAAGTCGTGCTTAGATTTATGAAGCTCGAGGAAGCATTCTCATGAACTCGGCAAATTTGAATACGGCCTGCCTGACAGTCACCGCACATCAAAAGGGCCAAAAATAGCCTAGTCGTTCCCCATTGTTACTGGCGTCGATGAGAGTTGTGCTGATAATACTGCTAAATAATACTTCAAAGTGGAGGTGATGGAGGAGATAACATCAAACGGAAGCATCTACAGGGGTCTTTATTGTGCGTTTTAGGCTTTGTCAATTTTCGGTAACTTAGACAATCACTTCACATTTTCCGTTCCACCGTGGATCATATCCGAACATGTAGACACTTTAAATTTTCCATGCACCGTTGTGACAAGATGATTCGATAACGGTTTTATAATCGTTCGGATCACGAGACAGACCGAATTCAAATGCATTTTGACACGCGCATCATTTTGTCTACTGACCCAAATTTCGTTTGGAGAGAAGAAAAAATTGGCACAAACTAAAAACAAGTGAAGGGTACGCTTCTTCTCAAATCGAAATAAACGATGCACAATCGCTACTAACCGAGGAGGGGAAGACGGGCGTCTCCCCGCTAAATTCGATTATTTCTTTCGCCGTCCCGTTCACACACCTTCAACCAGCGATCCCGCAGTAATCAAGCAGGGTGTCACGTCGTGTAGAAAACTGCCAATAACGGGAGACAATGATGGTGATGAGGTGTCTATGTAAAATCAGCACACCGTCATCTTCATCGTTGTCGTCATCAGTATTATCAGATGCAGTCTACCGTTTCCGCTACGGATGAAGAAATATGCAAATGATGACGACGACGCTGAATGAGCAGCGCAGAAATGGAGTCCTGGTCGGAGAAACTGCTCTTTGATTGATACTAACGAGAGTGAAGCATCAAAGTTATGAAACTATGAAAGCTTCACTCATTGACGATGTTCGTTATGCAGATCACCAAACACACAGTTAAATTATGAATTTTAAACTGATTTTCTATTTTAAAATATTGAAATCGCAGGTTTGAACGTCGATAATTTTGATGATTTGAACTAGAGCAACTCTCTATTAAATTTGACAACGAGTAGGCATGGCCATCTTCGATTTGGATGAAAATTGTGCACATGTCTTCGGTAAACAAACATTTCTCACCGGTCTACACGATCAAAACATTCTAACTCTCATTGGTATTATTGCCCCTTTCTTCGTACGGAAATGAACTCGATTTTATAAATTAGTGAGTTGACTCAATTTTTTTCTTATGTAAATTGAATAAAATTTTCGTGTGAGAAAAAGAGATAGTAATACAATTCTACTCAGTCTTTGAAAAGAACAACGGTGTAGCGATCCTTGTGATTCGAAGACGAGACTAGCAATTGAAAATGGCTTATGTGTTTAAGAATTTTTGTTTTCAAATCAGTATTGAAATTGAGTCTGAGGAAAAATGATAGAGAATCAATTGTGCTTATTTTCCATAAAATCAAAAAATAAAACTTATTTTCTAAATTGTCTGTCACGACGCACAGTGATTCGAAAAATCAACTTCCTCGCTTTACAATAAATATATTTTTGTATTTTTGTACACTAGTTGAAATTTTTTTTCCAAAATTTCATGAAGATTGAATGAAAATTGCGCTTTTCACAATTTTTCAAAGTGAAAGTTCTACATGGTTGTGATTTCCTACTGCCATATAAAATGTATGGAAAATCGGAAAAAAAAAACTTCAACTATGTTTTCAAATATCAGCCCACGCTCATACTCCAGAATAGGCTTGTTTTAAAGATTGTTTTTCCAGCTCTCCAAAAATCTTTCATCTTGCGCAAATTTGCGCAAGTAAGGTTCCACGAGGCCAGTGTCCTGGAATGTCTGGGAAACCCGTAAATTTGGTTTCTCTGTTTCCCCGGCAACTAAAGGGTGTATTCGATAAAAATGGCACACAGAAAATCTTCTGTATCTTTTGAATCGTATGAGTAAAAAACCCAGAAATTTGAGTCGATCTTATCCATAGTGTATTATTAACATCTGCCTAGTTTCATAGTTATACATTCAGTAGTTCCAGTCATGTCGTCGAAACAAGAAATTGTCCGTGAGAAAATTTTGTGCACTCACAATCAAAATCCAGGGGCGTCCCACCGGTGGATTGCTAAAAGGCTTG